>CAWUFW010000289.1:0-222500 GCA_963921515.1 Calotriton arnoldi
TTTTAGAACCAAGCACTGATGCCAGTGTGGGATTTAATGAAAAATGCACACAGAGGGCATCTTAGAGATGCCCCCTGAAAAACGACCTACTACTAGTGTCCAGGCTGAGTGGCTGCTTTCAGCTGCCACCACCAGACATTTTTCTGGACCCCTGGGTCAAGAGCCTGCTGCTCTCTGGGGCCTGAAACAATGCACATCCTGGGACGAGGTGCCAAGCCTCCTCCCCCAGGATGGGCAGGGTCCATGAAGGGGAAGCTTCAAAGGCTTGCCGCCTTTGTGAGCTTTCCCAGGTCACTTGCTGCTTTCAACAACTGGTCCCCACTGGTTCTGACCCCCACTTTGGGCGGGAGAACCGACAGGAAAAACAAGTGAGGGAGAGAGGTGTGCCCACCTCTGCCAACTCAACCCCTCAGGTGGGGGAGGCAATGTAAAGCCAACCAGGGAAAGGCTTATGGCCCCCTCTCACTGGAGGGTGGCATAGTAGGGGGTGTACTCACCCCAGGGAAGGAACCCATTGGTCCCAACCTTTTGCCTACCTGTAACACTCCTAAATCTAGTATTTAGGGGCACCCCTGAACTTTGCTTCCTTAGACAAGAAACCAGAAGAAGAAAAGAAGGACTAAACAGCCTTTCCGAAGCTAACAAGAGGAGGACGCCCACTGACTTGGCCCCAGCCCTACCGGCCTGTCCCCACCTCGAACCTGCTCCAGCGAAATCCCGGTGTGTTCTGCAGCCAGCAACCTCGAGAAACCCGGAGGATCTGCCCGTCTTCAATCCCACAGACTGTCTCCTGTGAACACCGGATTTGTTCAACAACTGACTCCAGCTCCGCAAGTATCCGTGTGTCTGCCCCACTCTGCACCCAACGCCCACGGCCCGAGTTCGAGTGGCCCAACACCAAGAGGAGGTCTCCCCGGTGATCCTGACCCAAGATCCAGTGATCCCTGACCTGCCTCAAGCCTCCAGCCGATGCCTGCAGCCTCAAACTGAAAGCTCCCCCCAACCGCGACCAGGAGCAGTGAGATCACAAGTCGTGGCTACTTTACAACTGAGCAAAGCTGTGTGATCTTGGGAAAACCAATGCATGGTATATCAGTGGGGAGGTGGTTGGGATTGAAGCACAGCTATCACAATTAAGTGGCACCTTTACTCCTTTTTGTGAACTACAACAATTGAGTGTTTAGAAACGAGTTCAATGCAGGTGTAAGGCGCTACATAAAGGACACCTGACATGTTTACTACATCAGGGTATTACAAATGGTCAGCACAGTTACAGAATAAAACCCGAAGTACATATATAAGCACGTATAAATATTGAGCAAGGAGACCAGATTTCGGATCCCAACTTCCCTCTTTGAAGCCCTGTTTAATCCTGGGCAAATCACGTTTTCTTTCACTCGGACTCGGCTCCATATAGGCTGGACCAGGCTATTGAGCGCTACTTAAAAATCCTGGACGATTTGGTGAAAAGAAGGTAAAACAGCCGTATTTGTCAGCTGTGTCCACTCACGCGAGCCCCTCTGAAGGCTTCAGTACGATTTACCCCGAGTGCGTGCCCCCGTCATGCCCACTCTGTCGATGCCGCTCTCAAAGTTTCGGGCATGAATAGTTTTTTCTCCCCGAGTAAACAGAACGTGTCTGTCTTTCTACAGAGGCAAGCAACCTGAGGCAAAGAGAAAGACAGACAGACATGGCACAGAGAGAAGACCGAGACGGGACGCTGATGGAGAGAGGAAGAGAAAGGCATGGGGAGACAGTTCTCTGAAATAGACAGGTGGGAAGAGAGGGATGTGCAAATATGGAGAAGAGATGTGGACAGACAGACAGGAGAAGCAAGAGGTGGAAAAGAGCAGCACAGCGAGAGACAGACAGGAGAAGCAAGAGGTGGAAAAGAGCAGCACAGCGAGAGGCGAGTGCTGCAGATATAAAAAGACAGGCAGAATGACAGAGGCTGGATACATGGGGGTGGCAGGCAGATAGAGACTGGGAAAGGTAAGCGACGGAGACATTAAAAGAAATACAGCGAAAGACCGTTAAAGCGAGAGTAACAGATTGATGGGCACGCTCACAGAGACACGGATACAGGCAGGGGTCCTGTCTGTCCACACCCTCCAGCAGGGCAGCGGCATACGCCAGCCCTGCACCTCTCAGGCTGTAGCCCGTCCGGGAGGCGCTTCCACATACCACCCGGCAGTGGGTGGCACACGAGGTCCTTCCGTGGAGCCTCCCGACCCTCGTCCATTCTGAGGGTCTCAAAGACACACCTGGGCGCCCACTGCCAGGGCTGTGGGCAGAGAGACTCACTGTGGCATTTTTTATCAGGGACACATCGAACGGAGCTGCATCTCGCGACCACGGCTCCCAACTCAGTGGTACTCATTTTATCGGCCACGGAACAGACATTATTTGCAGTAATAATAGTGAGCTGCTGCTGTGTGATAGTACTGAAAACACACATACAAAGCCGACTTACAAGCAGATGGTTTTGAGGTTCGTTATCGTCCAGGTCCTGTGGGTAGTTGATCATTTTGTCGCACAGTGTGAGCAGGCAGTCGGAGAAGCCCTTAAAGACTGCATCGCATTTGTATGGAGCAGGCGCCCTCTTAACGCGTCTGATAAACAAAGAAATGCTACAAATTATAGACGTGCAATGCGGTCAGGGAATGCGCGCGGCTGCCATTCTTTAAGATGAAGCGCGGTGTGCAGCGGTCTTAATAAAGCATACAGTTTAAAAAAAAAAAAGAGGTTGGTGAGCCGCGCATAAGAAAAGAAAGGCACGCATGTACAATGCATTCGGGTCAGGCGCGTGGCCGCCATTTTTGAAGATGAATTGTGGCGTACTACTCTGCTTAAAAAGCATACAATTGTAGAAGGAGGAGTTTGGTGAGCCACGCGTAAGAAAAGAAAGGCGCACAACCACTATTGTTAAAAATAAAGCGCAGCGTGCCACGCTGTTTAAAAAAATAAATGGGAGGCTGCCTGTGTCAATACTGGTGCACCGGATAGGAGATGTCGGGTGAGCGGTGCGAGGCAGCACACAGCACTGCTGGGAAGCGCACTGTATGCACACAGAGGTGGTGAAGGCAGACTGTGGCTGTGGGGTCCATTGAAATCAGCGTGTCCTGCACTGAAAGCGGCGCCGTAAACAAACGCTGAAAATGAAAAGAAGAGAGTGCTTCCTGTCTTTTAAAGGAGAGCGTGTAAAGCCGCAAGTAAACGATCCAGTCCGGGTGGGCGGGGCCAAAAGAGGACAGGGCGGTAACCAGGAGGGACTAAAAAGCCTCCGTCACAATCAAAAGACACCGTTTACCATAACCGATGACGCAAACCAATCGAAATAACGGGCGGAGCCGAAACTCCACTTCTCAAAGTGTATTGATTACAAGAAGCCTCGCAGAGTGTGCAGCGCATGCGCGCTGCAACGCCACCACAACACTTCATGGGAAGGGCTTATTCCCCAGTCTTTACTTCGTTTTCAGACATAGCTAAGAATTCAGCTCAAACATTCGCTATGCTTATAAGGAAAATGTTGTAGCTTTGCTTAAAAAGAGAATTTAGGACTCTTTTGAACGGTTGTCAGCACAGCAGGGGATTTAATTCCCCACTATTTAACTTGTTGGCATAACAAACATTTATAGAAGCACCAAATACCGCGCATAGCTAGCTGCAAAGCCAAACTTTGGTTTTGCACGTAGACAATTTCAACACAGCCTCTGCCCCCTGATACACATTACAGTGGAATTCTAGAAGCCTCCTCGATGTTAAGGCCATAAAACTCCCCCTTTCCGGCAGAACACAAGAATGGTAAACTTCATGGGGCCTTCATGTCGTGCACGGAGACCTCATAAATCAGGGGCTTATCTCCGGGAAGCGCATTCCTTAACGGCCCTCTGAACAGGGCCTGGAAGGGGCTTTAAAGTCTCAGTAAGAGCATAAATAAATAAAAGCACTTCATTACGTTTTTTCATCCTCACCTTCCCAAAGGCCAAATATAATGTAACCCTTTCAAAACACAAAGGGTTTCTTTGCAATTCCCAAGACCATGCTATATCACATATAGCAACCACAATACTACAACACATGTCGCAAGATCTACAGGTGGATCCCGACAGACACAAGAAGAACAGTCACCCAGGCCCTCGTCAGTAGCAGACTTGACTATGGGAACGCCCTCTACGCGGGAGCCCCGGCCAAGCTCATCAAGCGACTGCAACGCATACAAAACGCCTCCGCACGCCTGATCCTCGACGTACCACGCCACAGCCACATCACCCCCACCTGAGGAACCTGCACTGGCTCCCCGTCGACAGGAGGATCACCTTCAAACTCCTCATCCACGCACACAAGGCACTCCACAAAACTGGCCCAGCCTACCTCAACAGACGACTCTTCTTCTACGTCCCCAACCGCCAGCTCCGCTCCGCCGACCTCTCCCTCGCCACCGTCCCTCGCATTCGAAGAACAACCACCGGCGGCAGATCCTTCTCACACCTCGCCGCCAAGACCTGGAACACCCTTCCACTAAGCCTACGACAGACCCAAGACCTGCTGACCTTCAGGAGACTATTCAAGACCTGGCTGTTCGACCAGTAGCAGCACCCCCCCCCCCCTTCCCTCTCCCCAGCGCCTTGAGACCCTCGCGGGTAAGTAGTGCGCTCTACAAATTCTGTGATTGATTGATTGATTGACAAAAGAACGCACAAACAAGGGAAATATTGCAACATTTAGCAGTTACAGCACCTGGCTATAATAATTCACTGCAAAGCATTTCGCTCAGGCAATACAGAACAAAGGTTCACAGCTATCCTATACATAGGTCTCAAAAAACGCACTACCAGAAAGGCGCTTATAACATAGCACGGCAACTGGGAAAAATACTTTGCTGTAAAGCATATAGCACATACAATAAAGAAAAGCCTCATCAACGCACAAACAGGCAGGAGCTTGCAAAATAGCACGAAGTACTAATACGCGCACAAGTGCAGCGTTCGCTGCTAAGCCACTACATACTATAAGGTTGCAATGGTAGGGTACTTTTGTACATTAATCCTCTCATACCAAAATAAAACATATCACCCAGATACACTATGTCAAACACAAATGCGGTTTATCGCACACCCATAAAGAACATGGGCTAGGCTTACCTGTACACAAGTACATAGGGCCATATGCATATCCTTTTAAAAAATTACCCCTCAATAGGCAGGGTAATACTACATATGGGTTTATATCTGTACTACACCCAACAAGCAAATATGTAGCGCTTACAGGTCAAATATTGGGATATATTCCCAAAACACAAACGCACAATAAAGCGAAATATCACAGGATATTTATACATATTTAAATACATATCTATGCATATTATTTATATAGGTAGATATATGCATATATGTACATATTGACATAAATGTGCGTATATTTAGGGGAAAAAACACATCATTAAGTAGATATGTAAAGGTGTATATACATATGTATTTTTGTTGGCTATATATATATGTACACGTCCTGGACCAGTGACACACATCTCATTAACCTCTGGTAAATGCAGGAGCCAATCAACGTTTAATCCTAAAGAGCACATACATTGCCTCTTTATTAAGCAAATCACACAACATATGGAACGCATACCAAATTTTCTCCCCCATTCACCAATAACCGGCTTCACAACCCTGTGAGCACAGGGTAAAATCCTTCGTACCCCTTCCTTTCCAAAGAAAAGGGGGCTGCACATAACGCAATATGCACAATTATACTCACGCCTGGGATACGACTAATGGGGAATTAAGTCTCACACGCAAAGACTTATAAACCCCAACATACAAGTGCAAATCTTCAGACGCTACACAGCATGTTCTTCACCAACACAGCATGTACTTGCAACACAACTTTCTATTTGCCCAACAACAAAGGCGAGTCAGCTTCACTCACAAGGGACTGATCGCCAACATATAGTTGAGCATATCTGAAAGAAACACATAGTGATAGATTCCTTACCTTAGAATATCCCCAGGCGTCAGACTGGATCCGGAAAGTTTTTGTCAGCAGTACCCCTGCGCGTCGGTAGGTGGCGTCGTGCGGCTCCGCGTCCGTCGTTGGCGTCGTGGTTGCCGAGATGACGTTGTGGGCGCTACTTAGACGCCGCCCACGCGCGCTGACGTCAGTTCTTTCTTTTTCTGCGCCAGCAAGCGCAGATCCGGGAAGTGCAGGAACCCCCAGTCAATTTTTGACTGACTATTTGAGGCTTTTTGTCTGTTTTTTCTTCGAGTCATCGACTCCTGGTGCAGTAGGATGCCCGGTTTCAAGTCCTGCGGGGATTGTCACTGCATGATGTCGGTGACGGACTCGCACCGCGTGTGTCTTTTCTGCCTGGGGCGCGACCACGACCCCAAGTCGTGCTCCGACTGCCGGGCCATGGCGCCGAAGACTTTGCGGGAGCGGTCCCGAAAGTTGCTGGAAGCCCAGCAGTCGGCTCTGTGCCGTTCGAAGTCCCGGTCCAGAGGGAGGTCGAGCGACCGTGCGCGGAGTCATCATCATCGGTCTTCGGGATCCAAGTCTTCGCACTCGGGGTCAGGTAAGGCGAAGCACAAGAAGATGAAGAAACGCCATCGTTCTTCGACTTCCCCTCGCCGGTCGCGCGACGCGGCTGAGGGTATGGGTGGTGCCACCCCCGCGGCTCCTATGGAGTCGCCGCCCGACTACCCGCCCTTTCCGGGGTCGTCGGCGTCTCCGGCCCAGATACAGGTATTCCTGTCGGCCATGGCTCGCCTCTTTAGGCTGTCGGGTCCCGCCGGTGTGCCTTCGGGCCCCGCATGGGTGTCCTCGCGTTTCCTCGACGGCGGCTCCGGCCCCAGCGCCGCAGGACACCCTTGGATCCATTCCTGGATCCTGGTCGACGCCGGTTGACCTTGTTACGCCTCCACCGACGTCGACTCCACCGGCACCGATCCTGACGCCGTCCGCACCTCGGGACGACGTTGACCTCAGTTTCAGCCCCGAAGTGGACGCGGCGTCGAGCCAGCGTCGATCGATGCCGTTCTCGACGCTGCTTGGGGATTTCTATCCCCATGTCCCTGCTCCATATTTTAGACCTGTTGAACAGCCTGAGAAGCAAGGGGAGGACTGGGAGGGGTCTGAGGACCCTCTCACTACAGCCTGCGAGTCTGAACAGGACTGGGCTGAGGAATTGGGGGACGCCAGTGGTCTGGATACCTCACCAGACCTTGGCATGCTATCTCCTCCTACCGTGGCTACGGAGGAGGGCGCTAGTTATGCAGTGGTGTTGCATAGGGCGGCCGAGGCCGTACACCTCGAGCTCCCTACTGTGGCTGTCAGGACTAACCTCCTGACAGAGGTGCTTCAGCCAGCAGCTACTTCTGAGGAGCCGCTGCTTCCTTTCAATGAAGCCCTCTCTGATGTTCTTTTGGGCACTTGGTCCAGGCCCACCACAGGGGCTCCTGTGGATAGGAACGTGGCCCGACGCCATCGCCCGGCTCCGGGTGACCCCATTTTCCTCTCCCAACACCCCACCCCCGAGAGCTTGGTTGTCCAAACCTCTGCTTCCCCTACCGCCTTCCCTTCCGCACCACAGGATAGGGAATCCAAGAAGCTGGATCAGTTTGCAAAGAAGATTTTTTTCTTCCACCAGCTCTGCGCTGCGGTCCATGAACACCGCATGCCTCTTGGGCCGTTATTCCCACTCTGTGGGATACGGTGGCGAACGTGCTGCCCCAGTGTCCGGAGGAGGCCTGGCCTGCTCTCTCCCAGGCTGTTGCAGAGGGGAGAGACGCAGCAAAGTTCATGATTCGGTGTGGCCTAGACACCGCCGACTCACTGGGCAGATCGATTGCAACGACGGTGGCGGTTCGCCGTCACGCCTGGTTGAGGACCACTGGATTTTCGGGGGATGTCCAAAACACCCTTATGGACATGCCCTTTGATGGGCGTCACCTTTTCGGCGACAAAGCGGACAGCGCGTTGGAGAGGTTTAAGGACTCACGGGCTACGGCTAAGTCCTTGGGACTCTCGGCAGTCCGCCCTCCTCCGCCTTCCGCTCCTTTCGTGGCACAGGAAGGGGCGCCCCGCAGCGTTCGCAACAGAGCCACAGGCCGGCGCAGCAATCATCCCAGCGCGGACGCGGGTTCCGCCGTGGCGGACAAAGGGGCCAGCGGGCGGATTAGTCTACCACCACCCCGGCCACCACTGCCTCCAAACCTTCCTAGTCCGAACTTTCAGGCCCATCAAACGCCAGTGGGCGGCAGGCTTCGCCATCTCCTCCCCCACTGGCGCACCATCACTTCGGACAGGTGGGTTTTAGAGATAGTCCGGAGGGGCTGCTCCCTCCCCTTTGAGACTACCCCCCCAGCCATGCCACCTCAATACCACCGCATGTCGGGGGATCACTTGGTGCTTCTTCAGCAGGAAGTTGCGGCCCTCTTGGCCAAGGGGGCCATCGAGCGCGTTCCGACGCCTGAAGTAGGTCGTGGTTGTTATTCCCACTACTTTGTGGTGCCCAAGAAGGACAAAAGCTTGCGTCCTATCTTAGACCTCCGGAACGTCAATCGCTTCCTCCGCAAAGAGAAGTTCAAGATGCTCACTCTAGCTCAGGTCTTGTCTGCTCTCGACCCACAAGACTGTATGGTGGTGCTGGACGCCTATTTCCACATCCCCGTCCTGCGAGCCCACCGGTGTTACCTACGGTTCACGGTAGGCCACGAGCACTTTCAGTTCACCGTGCTCCCCTTTGGCCTTACCAGCGCCCCTCGGGTGTTCACCAAGGTGATGGCGGTGGTCGCAGCTCATCTGCGCAGATCAGGGGTCTCAGTCTTCCCCTATCTCGACGATTGGTTGTTGAAGGCGGGATCACCCCAGACAGTAGTCTCCCACCTCTAGACTACGGCCGACCTCCTGCACTGGCTGGGGTTCTCCATGCCAAAGTCACACCTGATTCCCTCGCAGAAGCTCCTCTTTATTGGAGCGGTTCTGGACACGGCGCAGTTTCGGGTCTATCCTCCCGAACAGCGAGTCTGGGATATTCGGGCTCTGATTCCCATCTTTCAGCCCTTGTCCCGGGTTTCGGTCAGAGTGACTCTGAGGCTGCTGGGCCTCATGGCCTCCTGCATCCTGCTGGTCAATCATGCAGGCTCTGCAGTGGGACCTGAAGTTCCAGTGGGCGCAGCATCAGGGGAACCTGTCCGATCACGTTCAGATCTCGGAGGGCACCTCACGACCGTTGCAGTGGTGGCTCACGAACCGGCATTGGGTCGACGGCAGATCCCTCTCCCTTCCCCAACTGGAGTTTACAGTGGTGAGGGATGCGTCCCTCCTGGGATGGGGCGGCCACATGGGAGAGGCGGAGATCAGAGGCCTCTGGTCTCCAGCGGAGTCCAAGTTCCATATCAACCTTCTGGAGCTGCGGGCGATCAGGCTTGCACTAAAGGCATTCCTTCCCTCTGTCAAAGGGAGAGTAGTGCAGGTGTTCACAGACAACACCACCGCCATGTGGTACTGCAACAAACAAGGCGGGGTGGGGTCGTGGACCCTCTGTCAGGAGGCTCTGCGTCTTTGGCAGGTTCTCTGAACGCCAGGGCGGACGAACTCAGCCGCAGGTGCATGCTCGATCACGAATGGCGTCTTCACTCGGAGGTGGTGCAAGGTCTCTTTCAGCAGTGGGGAGAGCCTTGGTTAGATCTATTCGCCACCGAAAAGAACGCGCAATGTCATCAGTTCTGCGCATTGGAATTTCCAAAGCGGCACTCGCTCAGCGACGCTTTTCGTCGCGAGTGGAGTTGCAGTCTGTTGTACGCCTTTCTGCCTATACCACTTCTGCCCAGAGTGCTGAAGATCAGGCGCGACTGGGCCCAAGTCATTCTTGTGGCTCCGGTCTGGGCTCGAAGAGTATGGTATCCCGAGCTACTCAGTATGAGCATCGATCCTCCGATCAGACTGCCTCTTCGGGAGGATCTTCTGTCGCAGCAGCAGGGGACGGTCCTCCACCCGAACCTGTCTAGCCTCCACCTCTTTGCGTGGAGATTGAGCGGCGGCAGTTGATTCCCTTCGTCTTGCCTCCTGAAGTTTGTGACGTTATTCTGGCAGCCAGGCGACCCTCTATTAAAGTGGTATACGCCTGCAGGTGGAACAAATTTGTGGCATGGTGCACAGCAAAGGCTGTGGATCCCTTTTCTGCCCCGCTTTCTGAAGTACTACTGTTCCTTCTTTCTTTGGCCCAGCAGGGATCTGCTCTGGGCACTATCAAAGGCTACCTTTCTCCTATTTCGGCCTTTCTCAGGCTCCCTGATCAGCTCTCTCTTTTCAAGTCCCCTGTTGTAAATAGATTTCTCAAAGGCATTACACACCTTTTTCCTCCTATTCCTTTCGTGATGCCTCAGTGGGACTTGAATCTGGTTCTGACATACTTGATGTGCGCTCTCTTTGAGCCCCTTCACAACTGTCCTCTTCGTCTTTTGACATTAAAGACTGCCTTCCTGGTGGCCATCACTTCCGCCAGGCGGGTGAGTGAGCTCCAGGCTCTTTCTTGTAAGCCTCCTTTCCTTTCAATCCATCCGGACAAGGTTGTGCTCAGGCCCCATCCTTCCTTTTTGCCAAAAGTGGTTACGGCCTTTCACATTGGGCAGACTATTACCTTGTCCACCTTCTTTCCGCCTCCGCATCCTTCCAGGGAGGAAGCGGCTCCACCGTCTGGACCCAAAACGTGCGCTCTTTTAATCTCAACCGCACACCGCTGTTCCGGGTGGACGACCAGCTTTTTGTTGGCACCAAGAAAGGTCGGGTGGTCCATAAGAGATCCATCTCCCGCTGGGTTGTCTTATGTATCAAAGCCTGTTACTCTTTGGCTAAAAAAGAACCTCCGGTGGGGCTACGTGCTCATTCCACCAGAGCTACTGCAGCCACTACTGCATTGGGACGTGGTGTCCCCCTGCAAGACATCTGTCAGGCAGCCACGTGGGCCTCGCTGCACACGTTTACCAAGCATTATTGCCTAGACAGCCAAGTCCGGAGAGACGGCTTCTTTGGCCGTTCTTTTCTCCGTGACTTTCTGGTGTGATCTTAGTTCGCAGACCCACCACCAGGGTTGGTATTGCTGGGGTATCTATTCTAAGGTAAGGAATCTATCACTGTGTTTCTTTCAGATGGACAAGTTACTTACCTTCGGTAACGATATATCTGTAAGAAACATTAGTAGTGATAGATTCATTACCACCCCACCCATCCTTCCCTTCTGCGAACTGATTTCTAGGGTTAAGGTCATCCCTTTCAGGGCCCTAGTTTCAATGCACCAGTGGTCAGTATCTTGCATGGCTCTGCGTTCCTGGCGTGGAAAGTCGTGTACAGAACTGACGTCAGCGCACGTGGGCGGCGTCTAAGTAGCGCCCGCGACGTCATCTCGTGGACCACGACACTAACGACGGACGCGGACCTGCACAACGCCACCTACCGACGCGCAGGGGTACTGCTGACGAAAACTTTCCGGATCCAGTCTGACGCCTGGGGATATTCTAAGGTAAGGAATCTATCACTACTAATGTTTCTTACAGATATACCGTTACCGAAGGTAAGTAACTTGTCCAGCACAACCAACCAATAATATCGAAAGAGAGAATATTCTTTGAGACAGCTTCACCGAAAACACTGATCTCACACACAGTATGGGCATGGCGAACCCAAAAGTTGAGATTCAGCTCCTACAACAGAGACTGTTCTTCACACCATCAGGGAGCCGGCAACTCTTCCAAGGGAGTTGACCGCAGCTTCCAGATCTACCTCATAAGGCCGGCAACTGGGGTTGACAGCGACCTTTCTGGACACCTTAAGGGAGACGGCAGCTCTTCTATAAAAGTTGACCTCATCTTCCAAAGGTATCCCATATGGCCGGCAACTGGGGTTGACCGCGACCATAAAATTCGCCAAACAACGTGGGGGGTTAACACCCATCCACCATATACAACACCTGCACACAGTGAAATACAAATAATCAGCACCTTAAAAAAATGCATATACATACTATATAGCAAAGCAGGTTAACTGGGACAAATTTAAGGCCCATACCTCACATCTAGTCCACCACATAGGGCGTCCTATCACAACAGAATGTATTTCTCCCAATACAAATGGAACACAGCCCCTTACAAGGTTGGGTTTCTTTGAAAACAGCTTTTAACCTGCATTAAAGCAGAATAAAGACAAAACAAGGTTGAGTTTTTTGTAGGCGTCCTTACTAAGTTATAAAAAGTGCATAAAGTCTGCACACACAAATGTTAAGCAGGGAGCGCAATACCACTAACCGCAGGCATTAGCGTACTAAAACATGGGAGCCCATTCACAAATAGTCGGCCAAAGGTCCACTATACACAGTACACATTAAGGGCCGTAACCCAGATTCAGAAGCCAGGGGCCAATGGTGTCCCATGCATATAGAAGGATCACACCCTTCATCCACAACCCAGGTCAATCCTCATATCACCAAAATACCTCCACACCCACTGAGGTAATAACACGGAGGTAAGCCCAAAACAAGCATACACATATGTAAACATACCCACAGCACACATACATGGGTATATACCTACATAGGTACATGCCTATACATGTACACGTCAACATCTTTGGGATGCAAAGTCGGTTCAGTACTCTCCATAAGAAAAAATATACATGCATCTATATGCCTTATATAGGTGTGTGTATGTATGTATGTATATATATATATATATATATATATATATATATATATTATTTATTTTTATTTTTCACCAAAGGTCCAAGAACTTTTGAGAGCGCACACACGGCAAGCTGAACCACCTGGCTTTCACTTTCTGGCACAATCTTGCATCATTGTTCACTGGTAACATATTACAGACCTGACGCGTTTCTAGGCTGCTGCCTTTCATCAGAGGTCGCTCTTGGAATGACTCACAGGCAGTTCTGGTATACTTATTTATAGCATGCCATGCCCTCAGTGGGTTTACTTTTTCGTTGCATGCTGGGTCCCGTAGTTCCCTCCAGCAGCACCGTCCTTGATAATTAAAGGAAGCCGTGGGTCGTAACTGGATCCGGACCCATTTTGCGGCACGGCGAACTGTGGCGAGAATTACTTGCACCTTGTTCTGGGGCCCACTAAGGGTGGAGAAAACATGCTTGGAAAGTGATGACGATAGCAGGACCTACTAAAGGTATTATTTGTTCTGGAGGGAACTACGGGACCCAGCATGCAACGAAAAAGTAAACCCACTGAGGACATGGCATGCTATAAATAAGTATACCAGAACTGCCTGTGAGTCATTCCAAGAGCGATCTCTGATGAAAGGCAGCAGCCTAGAAACGCGTCAGGTCTGTAACATGTTACCAGCGAACAATGATGCAAGATTGTGCCAGAAAGTGAAAGCCAGGTGGTTCAGCTTGCCGTGTGTGAGCTCTCAAAAGTTCTTGGACCTTTAGTGGGAAAAAAAAAATATATATATATATATATATATTTGATATACTTATAAGTAGGTTTATAGGTTCAAACGAAAGGGCCCCATAATCAATCAGCAGTGCTTTACTATACAAACGCACTCTGCATATAACAAGGTAAAGCCTTATTTCCTCTCCCCTCAATGTCCTCAATAGGACATAGAACAGAACACGTAATCATATAATACCGTCCACATTCTGCAAAACCATACTAGGGAAAGGTAACCGCAGCCTTCAACACGTCAGCAGCATACGCATAACGTTTTGTGTCTCTACCAAAAGCGAGCATCAAACAACTAACACATACACACATTAAGCAACCAGGCACCCCAAAAAACCCTTAAGTCAGATCTACACAAGGCATTAAAGCCTGCCCATTGCATCAAAAAAAAAAAAAAAAGAATTCTGGAAATATACAAACAAGAGCTAGTGGTTGGTAAAGACCATATTAAAATAGCACACAATAAAAGAAGCAAATCAGGCGTTAATCTACACGAAGATGAATGGGCCTATAAAATATAACTATTTCAATATACATCCAAAGGGTTTGTCCAGGTTGCGTCTATAAATATTTAGCACACTCTCAAATGCAAATATGCATAACTGTGTATATATGTGTACACTTTTCTAACAAGAACAGTTAAATGGATATCTACTATGTACACACAACAGGAGAACACATATTCTCACAAAAACAAGTGGTACAATACACCATTTTTCATTTTTATTATCCTGTGGAGATTAACTACACTTCACTCCCTCCTCCACAATCGCTAAATACCGCTACACAATCTATGCACAGTTTGTGAATCTAGAAGACGTCTATGCTGCAAAATGAAACTATTACTTACCTGTAAGAATAGTTTTGCAGCCTAGACTCTTCTAGATTCACATACGACCCTCCCTCCTCCCCTGTGAAGGAGTAAAAATAAAAAATAAAAAAATTAGGGAGACTCAAAACATAGTCCCTAAATAAGCATAGTAATTAAGTACTTATATCGGCTAACAAATAGCAAAAAGCTATAATCTCGTCTTTCAATATTACATACGTAATATATAGAAAACAAACCATAGCAAATATGCTACATCTGTCCTATAATAGCAGGTAACCTTTTGGAAAAGGTCACAACAAGCTACCTACATAGCTTATAAACAAACAAATTAATAACAAAATAGTAAAAAGCATAACCCATAACTTACTATGCTTTTCATACTCAGCTAAATACAGCAACTTGTTTGAGAACAAACAAGTATAGAAAAAAAAATATATATATATGAATGTGTGTGTGTATATATATATATATATATATATATATATATATATATATATATATATATATATATATATATGTATATAAATAGATATCTATTAATAAAACACCTTATAAAAAGCAACAAGTGTCCCTGCACTCTCAGCTCCATAAACAATCAATGTTATACTTATTCAACAGCAATATTATACTTATTCAACAAACAGTCACAATCACAACGCAAAAGGGGAAAAAACAATCTGAGAGCTTGCACACACACAAAGGGGGTTGTAGCCTGACCAGGGGGGATCAGGTTTCACAACCTCTCTACACACACACAAAAAAAAAAAATACAAAACACTTTCCGACTCCCACCACTAGATGGCGGAATATGCACAGTTTGTGAATCTAGAAGAGTCTAGGCTGCAAAACTATTCTTACAGGTAAGTAATAGTTTTGTTACCTGTTTACAGGAAATGTCCCAGTGTAGTATCCAGGTATACTACACTGTGTAAGAAAAATAATCTGAAAGTAATGTACTGGTCATTTTACTAAAAAGCCCATTCAAAGTATATGTACTGTATTTCCAAAGCATTGCATTTCTCAGTAACAGTACTGGAAATCAAAACAAAGTGCATATACAATTGCAATCCAAACTGTTACAACTGCATTACTACTGTAAAGTATGTATTGCTTACCTGTGCCAGGCTTGCTTGGTTCTCGAAAATAAAATAACTAAAAGAATATTTTTATACAAAAACACTTGGCCTGAAGTTCAGTCTTTGAGTGTGTGAAATCATTTGCTGACTGTGTGTACAAGAAATGCTTAACACTGTCCTCTGATAAAGCCTGACTGCTTGACCACACTACCACAAATAGAGAGTGAGGTGCTATCTACTTTACCTCTGCCTAACATTTGGGTTCCACTGGACTCTGTGCACATTATACCTCACTTTGGTATAGTATATACAGAGCCAGCTTCCTACATAGATTCAAACCAGATAGTTCAAGTTTGTTTGCCAAATAAATAGGAGTGTTATAGTGAAGCGCTTTCTGTCAAGCAGGCAATCTTGAAACAAATCCTTGCTTCTAAGGGGAGCCACTTGAGCTGAATAAAATCGGGTGTGATATGTTAACATTTTCTTGAACCAGTAATGAGTCTGGCAGCAGAGTTCAACGTAGCCCTTAAAGGGGCCAGTTTGGCTTTGGCGAGTCCAGCTAGGGTCACAATTCCGTAATCTAGGCGAGAGAACTAGTGATTAGACTGCCAGATTCATGTCCGCGGTAGGAAGGAAGGGATTGATTTTCCTTAAGGTGATAAGTTGGTGATTAGCTTCTCTGGTTGTTGCCCTGATGTGGTCTTGCATATCTGAAAGAGACACGTTAGTGATAGATTCCTTACCTTAGAATATCCCCAGGCGTCAGGCTGGATCCGGAAAGTTTTGCGTAGCAGTACCCTTGCGCGTCGGTAGGCGGCGTCGTGCGGCTCCGCGTCCGTCGTCGGCGTCGTGATCGCCGGGATGACGTCGCGGGCAGTACTTAGGCGCCGCCCCTGCGCGCTGACGTCAGTTCTTCTTTTTCCGCGCCAGCAAGCGCAGATCCGGGAAGAGCAGTGCCCTGGTCAATTTTTGACCATACTTTTTGGTGATTTTTTCACTGGTTTTTTCTACAACTTTAAGGTGTCGTAGGGATGCCCGGCTTCAAGCGATGCGGCGCCTGTGCGCGGATGATGTCCGTCACCGACCCGCATTGGGAGTGTCTCTTCTGCCTCGGCCGAGGCCACGACACCGAGTCTTGTCCCGAATGCCAGGCCCTCAACCCGAAAGCTTTGCGAGAGCGGTCTCGAAAGCTCCTCGAGGCCCGGCATTCGGCTCCGCGGAAGCCCCGGTCGCGTGAGAGGTCCAGGGGTCGCTCGCGGAGTGCACACCGGTCGTCGACTTCTTCGTCCGGTAAGTCGAAGCACAAGAAGTCCAAGAAGCATCGTCGCTCTCGGACTTCGCCTCGCCGGTCTCGCGACTCGGCTGAGGCCCCTCCCGGCACCGTCCCCGCCCCCGCGGCCCCGGACTTGCCTGTGGAGTCGCCCCCGTCATACCCGCCCTTCCCGGGTTCGGGGGCGGATCCGGCCAAGGTACAGGAGTTCCTGTCGGCCATGGCCCGCCTCTTCGGGCCTTCAGGCCCCTCCGGTGCGCCTTCGGGCCCCGCGGGCCCTGATGGGGTTGCTCCGGCGTCGCCGGCGGCTCCGGCCCCGGCGCCGCCCGAGCCTCCAGCCTCGATCCCGGCTCCGGCTTCGGCCCCGGCCTCGATCCCGGCTCCACAACCCCCATCGACGCCGGTCGACCTCACGACACCTCCGCCGGCGCCGATGTCTCCGGTGCCGTTCTCGACGCCGCCCTGGGCTCCGGGCGGCGTCGTTCCCCAGTTCCTTCCGGCTCCGGACATGGACCCGGAGCGACGCCGCTCGACGCCGGCTCCGGCGCCGATGGGACCTTGGGTCCCAAATGTCCCTCCTCCTCCTTATTTTGAACCAGAGGAGGACCAGGAGGACTGGGAGGGGTCTGATGACCCTCTGACACGAAACTGTCAGTATGATGAGGACTGGACAGAGAGTCTAGGGAGGCCAGTGGTCTGGATACTTCTCCTGACACTGGCATGCTGTCTCCTCCCGTGGCTACGGAGGAGGGGGCCAATTTTGGTACGGTGTTGCGTAGGGCTGCTGGGGCCTTACGTCTCCAGCTCCCTACTTTGACGGTCAAGACTAACATCTTGACAGAGGTGCTTCAGCCGGCAGCCTCCTCTGCGGAGACTGTGCTGCCGTTTAACGACGCCTCACGGACGTTCTTTTGGGCGCCTGGTCCAAGCCCAACACAGGGGCTCCTGTGGATCGGAACGTGTCACGACGCCATCGCCCCGCTCCGGGCGACCCCCTGTTTCTTTCTGTCCACCCCACTCCTGAGAGCTTGGTTGTCCAAGCCTCCGCTTCCCAAACCGCCTTCCCTACCGCTCCTCCGGATAGGGAATCCAAACGCCTGGATCAGTTTGGGAAGAAAGGTTTTTCTTCCTCCAGTGCTGGCTTGCGGTCCGTTAACACCGCTTGTCTTTTGGGCCGATATACCCACTCTCTGTGGGATTCGGTGGCGGATGTTTTGCCCCAGTGCCCTGAGGAGGTCCAGGCACTGCTTTCCCGCGCCATTGCGGAAGGAAGGGATGCGGCCAAATACACTATCCGTTGTGGCCTTGACACCGCCGACTCGCTGGGCAGGTCAATTGCAACGACGGTGGCGCTCCGACGCCACGCCTGGCTGAGAACCACTGGTTTTTCAGGGGATGTCCAGAATACTCTCATGGACATGCCCTTTGATGGAGTCGGTCTTTTTGGGTCCAAAGCAGACCATGCGTTGGAGCGCTTTAAGGACTCACGGGCTACTGCCAAGTCCCTGGGCCTTTCTGCTACACGCCCTCCGCTGCCTTCTGCTTTTCGCCCCTATCGTGGCCACGGTAGGGGCGCCCCTTCACGTCAGCAGCCCAGCCACCGGCCCGCGCAGCAGGCGTCTTCGCGTGGCCGAGGACGTGGATTCCGCCGTGGCGGATCGGGCAACCAGCGTGCGGGTCAGGCCACCACCTCCAACCCGTCCGCGGCCTCCAAGCCCTCCTAGTCCCTCCTTTCAGGTGCACGGCACGCCAGTAGGGGGCAGGGTCCGCCATCACCTTCCCCACTGGCGCACCATCACCTCGGACAGGTGGGTCTTGGACATTGTCCGAAGGGGCTACTCCCTCCCCTTCGAGACCACCCCCCAGCCATGCCACCTCAATTCCACCGCATGTCAGGGGATCACTTGGTGCTTCTACAGAAGGAAGTCACGGCCCTCTTGACCAAGAGGGCCATCGAGCATGTTCCGACCCCAGAAGTAGGGCGTGGTTGCTACTCCCACTACTTTCTGGTGCCCAAAAGGACAAGGAGGACATGCGTCCTATCTTGGACCTCCGGAACGTCAATCGCTTCCTCCGGAAGGAGAAGTTCAAGATGCTCACCCTAGCTCAGGTCTTGACTGCCCTCGACCCTGGAGACTGGTTGGTAGCGTTGGACTTGCAGGACGCGTATTTCCACATCCCCGTCCTGCCGGCCCACCGGCGTTACCTTCGGTTCACGGTAGGCCCCGAGCATTTTCAGTTCACCGTGCTCCCCTTTGGCCTTACCAGTGCCCCTCGGGTGTTCACGAAAGTGATGGCGGTGGTCGCAGCTCATCTGCGCCGGGCAGGGGTTTCAGTCTTCCCCTACCTCGACGACTGGCTGCTGAAGGCGGGCTCGTCCCAGGCAGTCGTCTCCCACCTCCAGACTACGGCCGAACTCCTGCACTCGCTGGGGTTCTCCATCAATGTGCCGAAGTCGCATCTAATTCCTTCTCCACAGCTCCTTTTCATCGGAGCAGTTCTGGACACGACGCAGTTTCGGGCCTATCCTCCCGAACGGCGAGTCCGGGATATTCAGGCTATGATTCCGATCTTTCGGCCTTTATCCTGGGTTTCGGTACGGATGACCCTGAGGCTGCTGGGCCTCATGGCCTCCTGCATCCTGCTGGTCAATCATGCCAGATGGCATATGCGGGCTCTGCAGTGGGACCTGAAGTTCCAGTGGGCGCAGCACCAGGGCAACCTGTCCGATCACGTCCAGATCTCGGAGGGGACTGCAAAACAGTTGCAGTGGTGGCTCTCGAACCGGCAATGGGTCGTGGGCAGATCCCTCTCCCTTCCCCAGCCAGAGCATACAGTTGTGACGGACGCGTCCCTTCTGGGATGGGGCGGTCACATGGGAGAGGCGGAGATCAGAGGCCTCTGGTCTCCGGGCGGAGTCCCGGCTCCATATCAACCTTCTGGAGCTCCGGGCGATCCGGCTTGCACTCAAGGCATTCCTTCCCTCTGTCAAAGGGAAGGTAGTGCAGGTGTTCACAGACAACACCACCGCCATGTGGTACTGCAACAAACAGGGCGGGGTGGGGTCTTGGACCCTTTGTCAGGAGGCTCTGCGCCTCTGGACATGGCTGGAACATCAGGGCATGTTCCTGATGGTTCAACACCTGGCAGGTTCTCTGAACGCCAGGGCGGACGAACTCAGCCGCAGGTGCATGATGGATCACGAATGGCGTCTTCACTCGGAAGTGGCGCAAGGACTCTTTCTACAGTGGGGAGAGCCTTGGTTAGATCTATTCGCCACCGAAGAGAACGCGCAATGTCATCAGTTCTGCGCGTTGGAATTTCCAAGGCGGCACTCGCTCGGCGACGCTTTTCGTCGCGAGTGGAGTTGCGGTCTGTTGTACGCCTTTCCGCCTATACCACTTCTACCCAGAGTGTTGAAGAAGATTCGGCACGACCGGGCCCAAGTCATTCTTGTGGCTCCGGACTGGGCTCGAAGAGTTTGGTATCCCGAGCTACTCAATATGAGCATAGATCCCCCGATCCGTCTGCCTCTTCGGGAGGATCTTCTGTCGCAGCAGCAGGGGACGGTCCTCCACCCGAACCTGTCCAGTCTACACCTGCTTGCGTGGAGATTGAGCGGCGGCAGTTGATTCCTTTCGACTTGCCTCCCGAAGTTTGTGATGTGATTCTGGCAGCCAGGCGTCCCTCCACTAAGGTGGTATACGCCTGCAGGTGGAACAAATTTGTGGCATGGTGCACAGCAAAGGCTGTGGATCCCCTTTCTGCCCCTCTTTCTGAGGTCCTTCTGTTCCTTCTCTCTCTGGCCCAACAGGGTTCTGCCCTGGGTACCATCAAGGGTTATCTTTGTGCTATCTCGGCCTTCCTCAGGCTCCCTGATCAGCCCTCCCTTTTCAAGTCCCCTGTTGTTAACAGGTTCTTAAAAGGCATTACTCACCTCTTCCCTCCTGTTCCGTTTGTAATGCCTCAGTGGGACTTGAACTTGGTTCTTACCTTTTTAATGTGCGCTCCCTTTGAGCCTCTGCATAACTGTCCTCTTCGTCTTCTGACTCTGAAGACAGCCTTTCTGGTGGCCATCACCTCCGCTCGGCGGGTGAGTGAGCTCCAGGCTCTATCTTGCAAACCTCCCTTTCTGTCTGTTCATCCAGACAAGGTTGTTCTTCGGACGCGTCCGTCCTTCTTGCCAAAGGTGGTTACTGCTTTCCACATTGGGCAGACCATCACTTTGCCCACCTTCTTTCCACCTCCGCATCCTTCCAGAGAGGAAGAGAGGCTCCACCGTCTGGACCCAAAACGTGCGCTCTCTTTTTATATTGACCGCACAAAACACTTCCGGGTGGATGACCAGCTCTTTGTTGGCTACGTGGGCGCCAAAAAGGTCGGGCGGTGCACAAGAGGACCATCTCCCGCTGGGTTACCTTGTGCATCAAGGCCTGCTATTCTTTGGCTAAAAAGGAACCTCCTGTTGGGCTGCGTGCCCATTCCACCAGGGCAACGGCTGCTACCACGGCCTTGGGCCGCGGTGTTCCGCTGCCGGTTATCTGTCAGGCGGCTACGTGGGCCTCGCTGCACACGTTTACTAGACATTACTGCCTTGACAGTCAGGTCCGGAGGGACGGCTTCTTTGGCCGTTCTGTCCTCCAGGACTTCCTTGTCTGATCTTTGTTCGCAGACCCACCACCGGGGTTGGTATTGCTGGGGTATCTATTCTAAGGTAAGGAATCTATCACTAACGTGTCTCTTTCAGATGCACAAGTTACTAACTTGTGTAACGATATATCTGTAAGAGACAGTAGTTAGTGACAGATTCCTTACCGCCCCACCCATCCTCCCCGTTCTGCGAACTGATTTCTAGGGTTAAGGACATCCCTTTCAGGGCCCTAGTATTTTTCAGACACCTGTGTCAGCTTCTTGCATGGCTCTGCGTTCCTGGCGCGGAAAGTCGTGTACAGAACTGACGTCAGCGCGCAGGGGCGGCGCCTAAGTACTGCCCGCGACGTCATCCCGGCGATCACGACGCCGACGACGGACGCGGAGCCGCACGACGCCGCCTACCGACGCGCAAGGGTACTGCTACGCAAAACTTTCCGGATCCAGCCTGACGCCTGGGGATATTCTAAGGTAAGGAATCTATCACTAACTACTGTCTCTTACAGATATATCGTTACACAAGTTAGTAACTTGTGCATTTAGGTGTTTGTCCAGTATTATTCCTAAAGATCTAGTTTAGTCCACAATATGAGGGGTGCATTTGAGGGCTGCTAGTTTGAGCCAGTCATGAATATGTGGGGTTTAGTGATTGCGAGGGGAGATCGGGAGGTATTCTGTTTTCAGAGTATTTAGCATAAGATGATTGTGGGTTAACCAATTTTGCGTTTTTGCAAGGCAGCGTTGTTTAATGTCCTCCGGAGTAGAGATTTTCAAGTACAGTTGAGTATCGTCTGCGTACATGTGGTAATGTATGTTTGAATGATTCAGATTTTCAGTGAGAGGTTCCATGAATAGGTTGAAGAGCATGGGCGATAGTGCTGAACCTTGAGGCACTCCTATAGAGACTTGGGAACTGTTAGAAAGGGAATGGTTGATTTTGATTCTTTGAGTTCTATTGTGCAGGAATGAGGAAAACCAATTTAGGATTGAGCCTGCTAACCCCATCCTTTTTTCCAGCAGAGCAATCAAGTGGTCATGTTTGACAATGTCCAACGCAGAGGAGAGATCTAGAAGTATAAGAAGGCAGCTTTCATTCTGGTCTAGAAGTTTCAAGGCGTCGTCCACAATGTAGATCAGCATTGTTTCAGTGCTGTGACCCAATCTGAATCCTGATTGGTGAAGGTCGAGGAGTTGAAATCGTTCAATGTGATTACATAGTTGTGTATGCACACACTTCTCACGTAGTTGGGTTAAAGTCAATATGTTGGAAATTGGTCTGAAGTTGTTGGGATCCGTTAGGTTCGCATTAGGTTTTTTTGGGGATGGGGGTAACTTGATCCATTTTGAGGCAGTCCGGAATCAGTCCTTGCAGGAGAGATTCATGGACAATTTTAGACCAGAGTGGTAGCACTGAGCATAAAAGATCTTTGAAGAGATTGGCTGGAAGAGGATCATTGAAATGGAGAGGCAAGATGGCGTCTGAGTAGCAGCTACCCAATGCCGCTCCGCCAGTCTGACCCCTAAACATAGCAAAACCTCGCCAAAATCAACAGGCAAATCTGACCGTATGGGCCGGCATTGTATTTCGGCCGTTATCATCATCGCGCAGGCAGGAGATCAGAGGGAGCATCGAGGAGTGAAGAGACGCCCGGCTCCGGTGATACGAACCGTGTGTTGTGCCGCTCCAGCATCTCCCACGTCATCGCTTCACATCGCCCTGCGGCTGCCTGCAGGGACGTGACAGCCTGGTGCAGCTCTATCGGCAATCGGGGGATTCCTGACTGTTCTGCCAGACGCCGTGCCAGACGCCGTGATCGGAGACAGCAACTGTATCGGACTTCCACGAAAAGTGGTGCTACTTTGTTTCCAGGGCTCTTCGAAGACCAAAGTGAAGCAAGTAAGGATGGCTGGGCGAGGTGGAGGGAAACCCGCTAAAGTTAAAGATAATCAGACAACAGTGCCTGAAATGACTGAAACGATGCAGCAAACGCATTTAGACCCCCAAACAAGACGCCCAGGTACGCGGGGGATAAAAAACAGAGAAAGCCTGGATAATTTGAGCTCTATTGACAAATCTGAACAAACGACTAAACAGGCAAAAAGGATACAAGCTAAAAGGAACATTAAGTTCACGGATAACGCACAGATTCCAGATTCTCAGCCACTAATATCTAATATGTTTTGCCCAACAGTGGTGGGAAAAATGCATAACGAACCGGCCATGGTGGGGACACCTGAGGGGCAGATCGAACAAATCACGTCTGTACTAGAAGGAGAAACCTCACATGGGCCTTTGGCGGTACAATTAGTAACACCGGCTCTATTAAAACCTGTGGAAAACACAGGAGTTATCCCTACCACAGAGGCAGATAGTTGTACAAACTATGAGGAGAGTCAGATTGAGCCCCTAAATGACCCGGTGGCCCTCCTTCAGAAATTGGACACAAGGATATCTGGGACAGAGAACGGGGGTATAGACTGTACAAATACGGAAACTGTGTCACAGAAGGCTTCAGCTAATCCAATAAATACTGTTACTCAACGGTTGGAAAACCGCCACAGCATTGAAAAACCCCACTCTGTCACAGATGAGTCAGAGAGATATGAGACCGGCAAATCGATATCCAGCGATTGTGAAAGGCAAGACTGGGGAAGCACGAGCTCAATGGGCTCAGAGGACTCTCGGGAAGATGCTATACAAAAAAAGAAGATGGAAAAGAAAAGGAGAAAAAAACGAATTAGACACAAGAGTGGGACGACCATTGACCAAGGGAGTAACGCCGAGCTCAGATGGGATTACTCATCCTCACAGTTTGCGACTCCTTCAGACCAAACAGTATTTTCAGGCGGCAATCCTTCAACCATGGAAGATTGGAGAAGAGCCCCCAGAGATAAAGATGAGCCTACCCTCGCTGAAGTCCTCCACTCAATCAAAAGTTTTCAGGAGGAGGTTAAGATCGACAACCGAAAAAACCGTCATGCCACTCAGAAATTACAGGGCGTGATAAGGAAAGTAGGTCGAACCTGCGTGGAGATAGCCGATAGAATGTCATCAGTAGAGGTGCGCACCGAAAATCTGGAAAAAGATGTTACCTCTCTCCGGGTACAAGGGACGGAGCATGATGGGATCATAAAGGACTTAATGCTGAAGATCGAGGAGCAGGAGAACAGATCACGACGCAATAATCTTCGTATTTTGGGGGTTCCCGAAGGAGCGGAAGGAAGTGATCCAATGGCCTACATGATTACACTTTTTAAAGGAGCATTTCCAGAGTTGCAAATCTGGTATTGGGATAGAGAGATACAACGCGCTCATCGCTTCCCATTAACTCCTTCCAAACGCCCTCAGTCTCCAGCGCAATATCCGCGCGCAATGATAGTATATTTCGGCAACTTTCTCCTACGTCAGAAGCTTTTTGACTTAGCAAGGCCCACCAGTAAAAGGGAGTTCAATGGTGTTACCTTTTTTAGTCGGCCAGATTTTGCCCACTCCACAGTTGAGCGAAGATGGAGGATGAGGCAACTTTTTGCCCCTTTTCAACAAATCGGGGCAACAGTATATCTGCAAAACCCAGCACGTCTTAAAATTATCTTTAATGGGACTACACGCAGCTTCATCTCCGAAATCTAGGCCCAGGCTTATCTGCAGGAGATTACAGAGACTAGAAGCGACAGGATCAAGAAGTGATTCATTCAATTTGATGCTTTAACGGATTAAAATACCTAAAAACTTGGGTTATAAATGAGCCAGGGGACAATTAAGCGAGGTCAATGATTATGAATTGATTGGACTATCATTTTGGGGGTTGGATCGGGGGAGTTGGGCATGGGGCCCTGAATGCTCAGATGTCCTCATCCTGGTTCTTACAGAACCAGGTAACCTCAGTGGATGGTGGAGGGAGGCGGGCGGGGTTCATAGGGGATGGGCTAGGGTTAGGGGTAGGGGAGGGGTTGGCACAAGGAGGGTCGACCTTTGTTCGGGGGAACTTTTTCTCTCTTTTCTTGCTTGTTTTATTTTTTTGCTGCTTTGGGGGAAAGAGAGGGAGGGGAGAAGGGGGAAAAAAAAAAAGACTTCGTTACTTTAGATGAGTAAATTACGCATTGCAACTATCAATGTGTGTGGCCTTAATGATATTAAGAAACGACGTAATACGGCTGTAGCACTTAGGTTACTTAAGGCAGATATTTTATGTTTACAGGAGACACACATAGAAAGGACACAAATTCACCTGTTAGATTCACTTGGTTTTACTGTAGTTGGGGCTACTACCCAAAATGCTAGGATACGAGGGGTGGCAATTTTATCAGCAAAACGGTCACTTCAATTTATACGCACACTAACTGATTCAAATGGAAGGTGGGTTATTACAGTATGTCGAAGGGAAAATGGGAATTTACTTACGATATGCACCATTTATGGCAGCACCGCTGATGATTCAGCAATTTTTGACTTTTTGAACAATGAGTTGGCCGAATGGCCACTACCTTTAATCATCTGCGGCGATTTTAATATCAATCTACCAGCAGACAAGAGTATAACCGGTGATAGAAATTGGATGTACAATGGACGAAAACCAAAAGTCTTTAAAGCCCTCAAGGATTTATGTAGGGAGCAAGCACTCACCGATATCTGGCATTCACAACATTCCACGGATTCTGGTTATACCTTTTATTCTTTTCCGCACAATAAAATGGTGCGACTAGACTATATCTTTGCATCTCAGTCTATTCTTTTAGAGAGTTTAATAGAAAAACATCCGCGTATAGTGGCAGACCATAATCCCTTAGTTATGGAAATAAGGGGGTAATGGTGGTCAATAGAGATGTTGCTAACTGGACCTTTGAGCGATCCCTCCTTTTAAATGATGAGTACTGCAAACATATGAAACGCTGGATGGTACAATTTATTAAGGACAATTTAGGTAGTACAGGGATTGAGGTGGTTTGGGATGCACTAAAAGCAGCAATCAGGGGAGAGACACTTAGCTTTTCACTCACTTTAAATAAAGAAAAGCGTCGACAATGGGATAAACTTCAATCTCAACTGGCTGAGGCAGAAGAGAACTTAATTACTGTTCTTAGGGATGGGGAGGACTCGGCTGATGCGCAAGCAAGAATAATATCAGCAAAATCGGCTGCCATGGGGGTAATTGCTAAAAGAGCAGCAGATAGATTAGAAATTTGGAAGAGGGAGGCATATGAATGTAGTGAGCAGGTTGGACATCATCTTGCGATTAGGGCAAGACAGAAAGCCACCAGGAATATCATCACAGCCGTTAAAAATGTTGCGCAAGAAGTTGTCTCAGATGTAGAGGGCATTCGCAAGGAGTTCCTTGCTTATTATCAGGATCTATATCTTGAGACGACCACCGCCCAGGCAGACTATATTGCTAAATATCTAAACCAAATCCCAGTGGTGCAATTATCGCATGACGACCAGGGTCTACTTGATGAGCCCTCCCAATGGATTGACATACTGCTTTGTATTAACTGTCTTCCTAATAATAAAGCCACTGGGTTGGATAATATTCCAGGTGAATTTTATAAAAGATTCTCCACAGAATTAAAAGAGATTATGTTTCTGCTATTTATTCATGTGTTCAGTGGGGGGAAACCACCAGAGTCATGGACACAAGCTAAAATCATTATATTTTTGACAAAAGCATAAATCGGCATTGGATCCTGCCTCGTATCGCCCTATAACCCTGACAAATGCGGATAGTAAAATCTACTCAAATTCTGGCAGTTCGATTAGCAGGGGTAATACATAAAGTTATATCCCCAAGACAACACGGATTTATACCGGGACGAGGCACAGTAGATCATGTTAGGAGGATCATTTCCTGTTTGATGCAGTACATATCTCAGGAGACCCAATGGCACTTATTCTTCTTGATGCTGAGAAGGCTTTTGATAGTCTCCTGGCCTTTTTTATGGGAGACTCTGTCAAGGGTCGGGATAGGTCATGGATGTATTCAAGCCTTTAAGATGTTGTATTATCAACCTACAGCTAGATTATTTATAAACGGTGCACTAACTGATAAGTTTAAAATAAAAAGAGGGACTCGCCAGGGATGCCGAAGCTCACCCCTCCTGTTCGCACTGTATATAGACCCTTTTTTACGTTTACTGGAAAGCGATCAGAAAATTAGTCCTATTGTTTCACACGGGTGGGAGACGAAAGTCCTGGCCTATGCCGACGACATCGCCTTGGTGACTGCTAATCCCGAAGAATCTATGGCTGAGGTTGAATTAGAGGCGGCTAGGTTTGGAAGTCTGTCGGGGTATTCCCTTAATAGATCCAAAACTCAGATAATCTGTAAAAATGTGGATATGAGTCAAGATATATGACAGGTAGAAAAAGCTACGTATCTCGGAGTGGAAGTCATGGCAACCGTTGAGAAGATAGTAGAGTGTAATATTGATCCCTTGATTGATAAAATTAAACCAGATTTATTTCGACTACACAAATTGCATCTTTCAATAATAGGGAGATGTAACCTAATTAAAATGCTTTTTTTCCCCAAACTTTTATATTTTATGAGAGCTATTCCGTTAGAATTTAGTAATATGTGTTTAAAAAAGATTGAAGATTTGTTCTCAAGATTTATATGGGCATATGCAAAACCGAGAAGAGCCTACAAATTTCTGTCTCTACCAAAGGATAAGGGAGGGTTGGCTCTCCCAAATGTAAGGCTTTACTATTGGGCAACTACTCTTCTGCATAATCTTACTCTTTTATCAGAAAATGCTATAGATAGTCCTTTGAGAGACATACCTACGCCTATAGAACTTATAATGGGTAAAGATGCATGGGGCTGGATCTGGCGGTTTTTAAACGATTCCCACTACAAGAAGGTACGCTTTAAAACATTGGTGCCCGGGTTTAAATGTATGAAGTCAGTTCGCAAAATGCTTGGACTGGGCCGCCTGAATTATTATACACCAATATATAACAATCCAAGTCTGCCTGATATTTTTAAAGATGTATTACTACAAAAGTTGCAAAAGAAGGGTCTGTTGACACTGGGGGATTTATATTCTCTCTCTGACATAGCCTCTTTTGAGAGTCTCAAAGAAAGATTTAAACTGGATTGGAAAGATTTTTATAAATACCTGCAAGTACGTGACTTTTTAAGGAAAAAGTGTGGCGGGCCAGCAGGATTTATTAACAATCCTATTATTGATAATGTAAGGATGAATCATCCATCTATTGGAATGGTGTATAACTCTTTTAATATATTAATGCCGGATGATTTAACATTACGAGCTAGGAAGTGGAAAGAGGAGATTGATATATCACAAGACTTATTTCTTCACTCAGTAGAGTTAGCACAAAATTTGCTAATTCCAGCGCGACTTCAAGCCCAGTATTATAAATCTTGCTTTTCACTGTATTTTACTCCAAAAAAGATTGCAAAATGGGGGACGGGAAGAGGGACCTTTTGCCCACGATGTTTGTTTTTTCAGGCTGATCTTAATCATATGTTTGCCTCTTGTGATGTATTAAGTAAATTAAAATTTGAGATTATGAACTTTTTTAAAGAAATGTTAGGGAGGGATATTTTCCTTTCTCCCTCCCTGATCTGTTTAGGGGTGGATCAGGAAATGCAAGGCAAACCAGGAGAGTATCTGATTTTCATAGCCATGGCAATCTATCGGCTTTGCCTTGCTTCAGCCTGGCTGGATCCATCTCCACCCGTGTACCATCAATGGTTAACGAGACTGGTGGCAAATTATAACTTTGAAAGAGCCATCTATGGGAAAAGAGGAGTACGGTCTTGTAAGAAGGGATTAAAGATATGGGAACCTCTGACCAAATGGCTTGAGAGATGATTTAGATAATACAATTGTTTTTTTTTTCTTAATTATATAAAGTTGTGCCAACCCCGGGGGTGGGAGGGGCGGGAGTGGGGGGTTAAATGTCTATAAAATGTGTGCATGATGGACAAATGCTGATTTATATTAATTCTTATTTGTTATTTACGATAAGTAACTTATCTAATATATATGTAATCTACTTATGGAGCTATAATATATGCATGTTTTGTATTTATAAACTATCCGCAAAGTGAGTGAGAAAAAAAAATGAAGTGTAACCGGTTTAATATAATCATGCACCAATAAAAAAAAAATATTTAAAAAAAAATGAAATGGTTCGAGGGTTTTAATGAAGAGATAGTGTTTAAATAACTCAACGTCGTCTGGGAGTCTGAAGGTATTCCATAGTGCTTGGTTTTTTGGAGAGCAATACAGTGAATCAGAGAGGGGGCACTCGACAGGGGTGAGGTAGCGGTAATGGATTGGGATACACCATGTGTATTTGTAGTGATGCATAGTAATTCTAACTCCATCTTTCTTGTCATTTCCAAGAAATGTGCAGAGAATTCCTCGCTATTTGGGGTTAAGTCATTGAGCGTAGATTGTTGGTCAATTGAGGGATTGGCTTGCTGTTTGATATCGAACAATTTTTTCGGCCTGTTTTTGGCGAGGTCGAGTTGTGATCTAAAGTGGTCGGTCTTGGCACTACGGATATGCTTGTTGTACGTGCTTCTTATCTGCAGTTGTTTGAGGTTTGTAGCAGAAGGCAAGTTTCTCCAGGTTCTCTCCTCCATCCTTAACTTGCGTCTTTCATCATTAAGGGAGCAACTGAACTAGGGTTTTGATAATTTGCTGGGAAGTCTTTTGATTTGTTTAGGAGCAATTGAGTCAATAATATTAGCCATGGAATGAGTGTAGTGATCGGGGACGTCCTCAAGATTTGACAGGTTGGGGGCGGGAGAAGAAGTTTATTACTGATGCTAGTTCGCTCATTCAAATTGATGTTCCTCAAGTTGCATGACCATTGTTTGGCCTTACGAGGTTGACCTTGCCTGAGCGCCACTCTTTCCAAGATGTTGAAAAAAATTGGGTAATGATCCGATCAGTCACAGGGGGTGAGGGCGTCTACTTGAATAACGTTGTTTCACAATGATTAAGTCTAGGGTGGATCCTTTGTTGTGGGTAGGACCATTGCAGTATTGGGTGAAGTTTGTCTCAGAGAGGAAGGCCTTAAGAGTGCACAGCAAGGGATACTTTGCGTCGTTCCAGTGAAGGTTGAAGTCACCCAGGAAGATATGCATCGGATTTTCGTCCGAATAGGAGGATATGGTCTCCATTATTTGTTCTACAAAGAGAAGGTTATCGCCAGTATGGGGTGATCGATCGTGTGTAGTAAACATACTAAGTTGTTGTTGTTCCATAGTTCGATGCCCATGTGTTCAAAAGAGGACACCGGATCAGTTTTTTGGTGTGTTTTAGGGTGAGAAGTGATCGAAATATACAGGCTAAGCCCCTCCTTTAAGAGGTCTGTCTAGTCTTATGATGTTTTACTTGGGGGGGAAGGGGCGCGGGGGAGACTAAGATGAGGTCCGCAATATCAGCAGCATGTCTTACCACAGACCTACAGTTAAGAAGCATCGATTTGATGTGGGTTTTAGTTACAAGTGCTTCAAGGTGAGAGGTAGTGATAGGGAGCAAGTTGACCAAGTTCGAGGTTCTGTGATTGACACTAACCTCTCTGAATGGGTTGGAGGGAATAGTTTGGATATTGAGTGTTTCAAGTTCAGAATTGTTATGCGAGGCTTTGTAGGATAAAAGAAGGGAGTGAATATCATCTTCAGACAGATGTTCCATATTCCTATGTGGCCTGGAGCGGTGATTAGGAAGAGGCCTACTTTACCAGTGTAAACTTAGTTTGCTTTCTACTGACAAGTTTTCACTCAAGTGATTCTTGGCCGTGGTGGGATGGGCAAATTGATTAGTCATGGAGGATAAGAGTAGGTTCTAGCACTTCTCTAATTTTGTGGAGTGATAGGTTCTTAAGCTCCTTTATTATTAGATGTAAATCATTCTTGAGGTCTGTCAACTTATTCTCAATGGGGGAAGGGTGTAAGGAGTGGGTGGATATAATGTGGGTAGGTAGAGACTGACCACTCACAACGGAGGGAACTGTGACCAACTGAGTGGGTATTGTGTAGTCAGGGCGGTTGATCAATGGGGAGGTGCTGGAAGGTTGGGTGCTACTGTTTAAGGTCGTGGAGGTGACCAATTGGATATGGGGGACGAGGAATCAGGATGCCATTGTCTGTGTGTCTTTTGCCATGAGTCCTTCGAAACCCAAGTGTTAGTGAGCATAGTGGGTGTGTGGGGTATTCCTTGGGGCAAGGGTGAGGTAGGGGAAGAGACATGAGCTGAACTCATGGTATTCGCATTGTTGCCGCTGTATGTTATTGGGGTGTAAGGTTTGAGTGTTAGTGACGAATGTGGAGCGGGTAAGGTAAAATCACAAATGTATGGACTAGGGTAGTCTATCCTAGCTGGAAAAGGTTTTGTTCCTACCAAAGTGGGCTCATTGATAGTGGAAGGGGAGTGCTCGTGTTGGGTCCTAGCAGGTGAGGTAGTAATAGGGGAAGGAGGTAGAGGCAGCAGAAGGGGCTGGGGAGTTCAACCTGGAAGAAGGACTTTGAATAGTCTGAATTGCCTGTGCATTGTTATCTACTGTTTCTTATCTTAATGAATATTTTGTCAAATTGTTCCAAATTGGTGTCTGAAGCTTGTATAAGGATATTTCTGTTGTTGTAAATGGACACTGCACGTTTAGCATTAAGGTCTGGTGAGGGCAATATGGTTATTCTGGAGGTGTGTGGTATTTTCTTTATTGGTTTGAAGCGGAACATGGCAGTGAGTACTCTTCTCCATTGGGCTCTTCGGTTAGTGAAGAAGATAAGGTTGTTAACCACAATGCCTTTTGAGTTGCAATATTAAGCATCAGTGACGAGTTTCAGGGTGTTGCTTGAGTAGGTTATGTTTGACGTTTTTAGCAGCGTTTTTTGATAGGTTAGGGGGTACATGATTTGAAATGCATAATGGCCTACCCTGGATAGCGGGCAATCGGAGTGGATGGTGTTCCTAGTATGCATGTAGGCGCAGAGCAACTAAATTGCTGTGTGAAAATTTCTGCTTAAAGTAAGTTTATGCTACAGACCTAAGTCGCTGGTGAACTATTAAAAATAAAATTAAAGAGTGCTGTCAAGATGCAGAGTCCTAGCCCTGATTGGAAGAGTCCCCTCATCTTCTAGATGGAGGCGACTAAAAAGTATGCTTAACTTAGCCCCCTCCACCTGAGTGGTGTAGTTGGCAAAGGTGGGCACACCTCCTAGTCTTTCTAAGTTTTCCAGACGGTTTTCCCGCCCAAAGCGGGGATGTAAATCGAAGGCTGCCAGCTGCTGTTAGCAGCAGTGGCTGGGTGTTGCATTACAAAGGCAGCAAACCTTTGAAGCTTCCCCTTCGAGCACTGTTCCCATCCTGGGGGAGGAGGTGTCACCTCTGCCCAGGATGTGCATTGTGGTTCCAGAGAGCAGAGGCTCCCCACCCAGGGGTCCAGAAACATATTTGTGTGTGGCAGGCTGCCTAAAGTCAGTCAGTGACCACACTAGGGTCGGTAGGTTTTGAGGGGGCACCTCTGAGGTGCCCTCTGGGTACATGGTTTAATAAATCTCCCACTGGCATCAATGGGGATTTATTACAAGGAGGAGTTTGGTACCAAACACTCCTGGTTTCGGTGAAGCCATTGTGGTGCTGGGGAACTCGAGTTGTCGAGTTTCCAGGTCTGGTACTCCTTATGGCTTCACTGGCACTTACAATATTTAAGAATTGACTAAAGTATTGTGGGGGCATATCTACTCATGCAGATATACCCTCAACTGTGGCATAGTGCACCCTGCCTTAAGACTGTAAGGCCTGCTAGAGGGGTGACTTGCCTTTCCCTTCTAGCAGTACTGGCTGGCAGGGTGCCTTGTCAACTTTGTCATTTTTTGACCTCTCGTGGTCCTTGTGAGGGGTCCCAGGGACCCTCTTCAGCTTTCAGGCTCTAGGTACCCAGGGTATCACTCACTAGGGACTTGCAGGGTCAGAAGTACCTATTGTGGATATGTTTTTAAGGAAGAAGCACTGGGACAGGGAACCTGGTTGGCAGAGACCCTGTGCTCTACAGTTTAAGCTACTTCAATGTCCAGACAATAAGTGGGGGCTAACCATGTCAAGAGGCACTTTCTCACAGCATTTGTTAATGGACCATTAACCATCAGAAGCACCTCCTGGCGGAGTACCTTCCAGGAGTGGGCAATTATTATGCCGACCTGCTAAGCAGGATGAGGCAACAAGTCCACGAGCGGGAAGTCTTACTCCTGTACTTCTGCTGTTGGGGGGTAGTGCCGGAAGCTTCAGCAGACCTTCCTCGCTCGCATCCTGGTGGCTCCCAGCTTAGGCCAGGCAACCTTAAAATTACCCCCAGTCGTCAGACTGGAGCCGGAGAATTTTTTCTCAGCAGTTCCCCTGTGCGTCGGTAGGTGGCGTCGCTCGACTCCGCGTCCGGCGTCGTGGTCGCCGGGGTGACGTCGCAGTGCCTACTTAGATGCCGCCCCTGCGTGCTTACGTCAGTTCTTTTTTTCCGCGCCAGCCTAACGCAGATCCGGAGAGAGCTTACCCCTTTAGTCCTTTTTTTTTTACTACGCCTTTTTCAACTTTTGTCGACTTCTTTTTTCGAGTCATCGACTCCTGGTCCGCGAGGGATGTCCCATCGTCGGACCGGCTTAAAGCCCTGCGAGGTATGTCACAAACTGATGTCTGATGGACCCTCACCTCGTGTGCCTTTGGTGTCTGGAACACGACACGACCCAAAGTCGTGCTCCGACTGCCTGGCCATGAATCCGAAGAATTTGCGGGAGTGGTCCCGAAACCTCTTGGGGGCCCGGCAGTCGGCTCAGCGTCGCTCCCGGTCTCGCTTGAGGGGAAGGTCTCGAACACTCGCGGAGCCACCACACCTCGTACAAGTCGGAGCACGACTCTGGTAAGTCGAAGCACAAGAAGGCGGCGAAGAAGCACTGCCGCTCTTCGCCGCCTTCCTGTCTGTCAGCTGCTGCTACGGGATCCGGAGCATTGTCGCTCTAAGGCTCCGTCTCCGGTGCCTGATTAATGGACAACTCCACGCCTCCCTCCGTTTCCGGGAGCTGGGGCGTCCCCTGCCCAGCTTCGTACGTTCTACAAAGCCCTCCACCGTATCTTTGGGCATCCCGACTTTCGTGCCCCACGGAGTTGGTCGGGGGCCTTCGATAGCAGCGGCTCCGGCGGGCCCCTGTGGATCCAGGCCTAGATCCGGATCGACGCCAGTCCTTACTCGACCTTCCCCGGCGTCGATCCCGGCGATGACACCCATGGCGTCGGCCGTACCCCTGGCCGACGTAGTCTCCATCCTTATCCCCGAGGTAGACCTGGAGCCGTACCAACGTCAGCCGACGTCGAGTCAGACGCCAGAAGGTACTTTTGTTCCCTTATTCATCCCAGGTGTTCCCTGTTGCCCTGAAGGTGGTGATGAGGACTGGAAGGGGTCGCTGGTCCCTTTGGCAGACCAGCTGGAAGAACCGGACTGTAGAGAGTAATTGGGTGACGCCAGTGGTCTGGACACTTCACCGGACCTTGGCATGCTTTCTCCCCTACCGTGGCTACAGAGGAGGGAGCGTCCTATGCTGTGGTGGTGCGTAAGGCAGCCGAGGCCTTGGGCCTGGAACTCCCTACAGTGGCAATCAGGACTAATCTCCTGGCGGAGTTGCTTCAGCCTGCAGCAACTGCCTCAGAAACCCTCTTGCCCTTCAACGAAGCCCTCACGGATGTCCTTCTGGGCACATGGCCCAAGCCCAGCACAGGGGCTCCTGTGGAACGGACGATTGCCCGCCGCCACCACCCGGCTCCGGGCGATCCCATTTTCCTCTCCCAACACCCTTCCCCCAAGAGCTTGGTGGTCCAAGCTGCTTCTTCCAAGGGCGCATTCCCTTCTGCTCCTCCAGACAGAGAATTTAAGATGATGGATCAACTTGGGAAGCTCATGTTCTCTTCCTCCAGCTTGGCGTCCGTGAATTCTGCATGCCTCTTGGGCCGATACTCGCATACAATATGGAATACGGTTGCGTAAGTGCTGCCTCAGTGTCCGGAAGAGGCCCGGGCCATTGTCTCACAGGCCATGGCAGATGGGAGAGACGCAGCTACATTAACGATTCGCTGTGGACTGGATACTGCCGACTCACTGGGCAGAACGATTGCCACGTCGGTAGCCCTTCGGCGCTACGCCTGGTTGAGGAAGGTGTCCAAGCAACTCTGCTGGACATGCCGTTCGATGGCAGGCTCTGTGCTGAAGCGCTTTAAGGATTCTCAAGCTACGGCCTGGTCCTTCGGCCTCGTGGCGTCCTCCTGTCCACCACAGTCTGCCTTTCGCCCCTTTCATGGCTAAGGAAGGGGCACCCCACCACGTCCGGCCCAGTCTAGCTACCGATCCATGCAAGCTGCCCAGTCTATGCGTGGCCGCAGGACCCAGCGACCTCACGGGTCTGGGATCCAACGGGCGGGCCGGTCCACCCTTTCCCCCCCTGCAGCAGCCTCCAAACCCTCCTAGTCGGGCCCATCAACGGCCAGTGGGTGGTAGGATTCGCCATCCCCTCCCCCACTGGCAAACCATCACGTCAGACAGGTGGGTTTTGCAGATAGTCCAAAGTGACTACTCTCTCCCCTTCGAGACTGCCCCTACCTCCATGCCACCGCCTTTCGATCGCATGTCGGAGGATCATTTGGCGCTTCTCCGCCAGGAAGTTTCAGCCCTCTTGGCCAAGGGAGCTATCGAAAGGGTCCCTGCGGCAGAAGTAGGTCGTGGTTGCTATTCCAGCTACATTCTGGTGCCCAAGAAGGACAAGGGCCTACATCCTATCCTAGACCTCGGGCTGTCAATCGCATCCTCCTCAAGGAGAAGTTCAAAATGCTCACCTTGGCTCAGGTTCTGTCTGCCCTCGACCCTGGAGACTGGATAGTGGCGTTGGACTTGCAGGACGCCTATTTCCATATTTCCGTCCTGCCAGCCTATAGACTCTACCTACGGTTCACGGGAGGCCACGAGCATTTTCAGTTCACCGTGCTCCCCTTCGGCCTTACCAGCGCCCCTTGGGTCTTCACGAAAGTGATGGCGGTGGTTGCAGGTCATCTGCGCAGATCAGGGGTGCCAGTCTTTCTCTATCTCGATGACTGGCTGTTGAAGGCGGGGTCGCCCCAGGCTGTCATCTCCCACCTCCAGACTACGGTGGACCTCCTGCATTCGCTGGGGTTCACTATCAACGTACCAAAGTCACACCTGACTCCCTCTCAGTCGCTCCTTTTCATTGGGGCTGTTCTGGCCTATCCTCCCGAACAGTGAGTCCGGGGCTATGATACCGATGTTTCAGCCTATATCCCGGATTTCGGTGAGAATGACCCTGAGGCTGCTGGGCCTCATGCATTTTGCTGGTGGATCATGCCAGATGGATTGTATGGGCTCTGCAGTGGGACCTGAAGTTCCAGTGGGCGCAGCATCAGAGGAATCCTTCGGACTACGTCCAGATCTCGGAGGGAACTATGCAACAACTGCAGTGGTGGTTAACGAACTAGGATTGGGTCAGAGGCAGATCCCTCTCCTTCCCCAACCAGACCTCACGGTGGTGAACGATACATCACTCCTGGGATGGGGGGGCCACCTGGGAGAGGTGGAGATCAGAGGAGTCTGGTCTCCAGTGGAGTCCGGGCTCCATATTAACCTGTTGGAGCTCCGGGCGATTCAGCTTAGCACTGAAGGCATTCCTTCCCTCCCTCAAGGTGAAGGCAGTGCAGGTGTTCATAGACCACACCACCGCCATGTGGTACTGCAACAAACGGGGCGGGTGGGGTCGTTGACCCTTTGTCAGGAGGCTCTTCGCCTTTGGACATGGCTGGAACATCAGGTCTGACCCTGGTGGTTCAACACCTGGCAGGTTCTCTGAACGCCAGAGCGGACAAATTCAGCAGTCGGTGCCTGGTGGATCACGAATGGCGTCTTCACTCGGAGGTGGTGCAAGGTCTCTTTCAGCAGTGGGGAGAGCCTTGGTTAGATCTGTTCGCCACCGAAGAGAACGCGCAAGGTCAGCAGTTCTGCGTGTTGGAGTTTCCAAGGCGGCATTCGCTCGGTGACGCTTTTTGTCGCAAGTGGAACTGCGGCTTCCTGTACACCTTTCCACCTGTACCACATCTGCCCAGAGTGCTGAAGATCAAGCGCGACCGGGCCCAAGTCATTCTTGTGGCTCCGGACTGGGCTCGAAGAGTTTGGTATCCCGAGCTACTCAGTATGAGCGTAGATCCCCGATCCGTCTGCCTCTTCGGGAGGATCTTCTGTCGCAGCAGCAGGGGACGGTCCTCCACCCGAACCTGTCCAGCCTCCACCTCCTTGCGTGGAGATTGAGCGGCGACAGTTGACAGCTTTGACCTTCCACCCGAAGTCTGTAATGTCCTCTTGGCAGCCAGGTGTCCCTCCACTAAGACAAGTTTGTGGCATGGTGCACAGCAAAGGCTGTGGATCCCCTCTCCGCCCCTCTTTCTGAGGTTCTTTTATTCCTTCTTTCGTTGGCCCACCAGGACTCTGCTCTGGGCACTCTTAATGGCTATCTGGCAGCCATTTCTGCTTTTCTTCGGCTACCAGATCAGCCCTCTTTGTTCAAGTCCCCTATTGTTAATAGGTTCTTTAAGGGCATTATTCACCTCTTTCCTCCATCTCCTTTCATAATGCCTCAGTGGGACTTGAACCTTGTCTTGACTTACCTTATGTGTGCTCCCTTCGAGCCTCTTCACAACTGTCCTCTCAGGCTCCTTACTCTTAAGACTGCCTTTCTTGTTGCCATCGCCTCTGCTCGAAGAGTGAGTGAGCTTCAGGCTCTTTCTTTTAAGCCCCCTTTCTTCTCTGTGCATCCGGACAAAGTGGTGGTTAGGACGAGACCCTTGTTCCTTCCTAAAGTAGTTACTCCTTTTCACATAGGACAAATTATCACTCTGCCCACCTTTTTCCAACCTCCGCACCCTTCCAAGGAGGAGGAGAGACTCCACCGTCTGGTCCCAAAACGTGCGCTGTCTTTCTACTTTGACCGCACTAAAGACTTCCGGGTGGACGATAAACTCTTCGTTGGCTAAGTGGGTGCCAAGAAAGATCGGGCTGTCCAAAAGCGCACCATCTCAAGATGTGTTGTCCTTTGTATAAAGATTTGTTACGCTTTAGCAAAAAAGGAGCCTCCAGTGGGGCTGCGGGCTCATTCCACTAGAGCTACGGCAGCAACTACTGCTTTGTCACGTGGAGTCCCACTTATTGCAACTGACAGGCGGCCACGTGGGCATCTATGCACACGTTCACCAGACATTACTGCTTGGATAGTCAATTCCGGAGGGACGGCTACTCTGCCCGTTCTGTCCTCCAGGACTTTCTTGTGTCAACTTGGTTCGCAGACTCTCCTCCAGGGTTGGTATTGCTGGGGTATCTATTCTAAGGTAAGGAATCTATAACTGTCTCTTTCAGATGAACAAGCTACTTACCTTCTGTAACGATGTATCTGTAAGAGACATAGGTTAGTTATAGATTCCTTACCGCCCCACCCATCTTCCCCGCCCCACCCATCCTCCCCGCCCCACCCATCCTCCCCGCTCTGCGAACTGATTTCTAGGGATAGGGACTTCCTTACAGGGCCCTAGTTTTGGTGCACCGGTGGTCAGTGTCTTTCATGGCTCTGCACTTCTGGTGTGGAAAGTCGTGTTAGAACTGACGTCAGCGTGCAGGGGCAGTATCTAAGTAGGCACTGTGACGTCATCCCGGCGACCACGACGTCGAAGACTGATGCGTAGTCGACCGACGACACCTACCAACGCGCAGGGGTACTGCTAAGAGAAAAATTCTCCGGATCCAGTCTGACGCCTGGGTGTAATTCTAAGGAAAGGAATCTATCAATCAATCAATCAATCACAGAATTTGTAAAGCGCACTACTTACCCGTGAGGGTCTCAAGGCGCTAGGGAAAAAAGAAAAGGGGGGGGTGCTGCTACTGGTCGAACAACCAGGTCTTGAGTAGCCTCCTGAAGGTCAACAGGTCTTGGGTCTGTCGTAGGCTTAGTGGAAGGGTGTTCCAGGTCTTGGCGGCGCGGTGGGAGAAGGATCTGCCGCCGGTGGTAGTTCTTCGAATACGAGGGACGGTGGCGAGGGAGAGGTCGGCGGAGTTGGCGGTTGGGGATGTAGAAGAGGAGTCGTCTGTTGAGGTAGGCTGGGCCAGTCTTGTGGAGTGCCTTGTGTGCGTGGAGGAGTTTGAAGGAGATTCTCCTGTCGACGGGGAGCCAGTGCAGGTTCCTCAGGTGGGGGGTGATGTGGCTGTGGTGTGGAACATCGAGGATCAGGCGTGCAGAGGCGTTTTGTATGCGTTGCAGCCGTTTGATGAGCTTGGCCGGGGCTCCCGCGTAGAGGGCGTTCCCATAGTCAAGTCTGCTACTGACGAGGGCCTGGGTGACTGTTCTTCTTGTGTCTGTCGGGATCCACCTGTAGATCTTGCGAAGCATGCGGAGGGTGTTGAAGCAGGAGGATGAGACTGCGTTGACTTGCTTGTCCATGGAGAGCGTTGAGTCGAGGATGACTCCCAGGTTGCGTGCGTGGTCGGTGGGTGTCGGGGCTGCTCCCAGCGTCGTTGGCCACCAGGAGTCGTCCCAGGCTGAGGGGTTGGAGCCGAGGATGAGGACCTCTGTCTTCTCCGTGTTCAGTTTTAGTCGGCTGATCTTCATCCAATCGGCGACGGCCTTCATTCCTTCATGGAGGTTGGATTTGGCGGCGAGGGGGTCCTTGGTGAGGGAGAGGATCAGTTGAGTGTCGTCGGCGTAGGAGATTATGTTGAGGTCGTGTTGTCTGGCGATGCGTGCGAGCGGGGTCATGTAGATGTTGAACAGTGTTGGGCTGAGGGACGATCCCTGGGGTACGCCGCAGATGATCTCGGAGGCTTCGGATCGGAATGGTGGGAGGCGGACTCTCTGGGTTCTGCCGGCGAGGAAGGAGGTGGCCCATTCCAGGGCCTTGTCTCGGATCCCTGCGTCGTGGAGGCGTGTGCGTAGAGTGCGGTGGCAGACAGTGTCGAAGGCGGCGGAGAGGTCCAGCAGGATGAGGGCTGCGGTCTCACCATTGTCCAGCAGGATCCTGATGTCGTCGGTGGCGGCGATGAGGGCAGTCTCAGTGCTGTGGTTGCTGCGGAACCCCGATTGGGATGGGTCCAGGATGCTGTTTTCTTCGAGGTATCGGGTTAGCTGTTTGTTGACGATCTTCTCGATGACCTTGGCTGGGAACGGAAGCAGGGAGATGGGCCGGAAGTTCTTGAGGTCTCTCGGGTCCGCCTTGGGTTTTTTGAGTAGGGCGTTGATCTCTGCGTGTTTCCAGCTCTCTGGGAAGGTCGCGGTCTCGAAGGAGAGATTGATGACGTTGCACAGGTGGGGTGCGATGGAGCTGCTGGCTTTGTTGAAGATGTGGTGCGGGAAAGGGTCTGACGGGGAGCCGGAGTGTATTGTGCTCATGGTCTTGATGGTGTCCTCGATGTTCACGCTGGCCCAGGATGGCAGGGGGTCGTGGTCGATGGTGTTCGGAGGGTCTGGTGCATCGATCTTAGTTGGGGCTGTCTGGGTGTTGAAGCTGTCGTGGATGTCGGCGATCTTGCGGTGAAAGAAGGTGGCGAGGGAGTCGTACAGGGGTTGCGACGGCGGGATGTCGGTGTTGGAGCTGGGGTTGGAGAGTTCCTTCACTATGTTGAAAAGCTCCTTGCTGTTGTGTGCGTTGTTGTCAAGGCGGTCTTTGAAGGAGATTCTCTTGGCGGACCTGATGAGGTGGTGGTGGTTACGGATGGCGTCTTTGTGGGCTGTGTGGCTGTCCGGTGTCTTATCACTGTGCCATTTCTTCTCTAGTTTCCGGCAGGTACGCTTGGAAGCTAGGAGTTCCGAGGTGAACCAGCTGGCTCTTTTGGTGGTCTCACTGTAGGTGAGCTTTTTCAGCGGGGCGAGGGTGTTGGCACAGTCGTCCATCCATCGTCTGAGGTTGCAGGCAGCGTCGTCGGTGTTGGATGGGTCGGGGGAGGGCTGAGAGCGAGGTTGCCCGAAGTTCGTCTTCGGTGACTTTGCTCCAGCAGCGGCGTGGGATCTGTAGGGTGCGGTGGTGTGTGGTGGGTTTCTGGAAGGTGAAATGGATGCAGCGGTGGTCGGTCCAGAGGAGTTCCGTGGTGTGGCTGAAGGAGACGTGGGAGCTTGAGGAGAAGATGGGGTCAAGCGTGTGGCCGGCGGAATGGGTCGGTGTTGTGACGAGCTGGCTCAGACCGAGGTTGGCGAGGCTGTCGATCAGGGTGGTGGAGTTGCTGTCGTTGTTGTTCTCCAGGTGAAAGTTCAGGTCTCCGAGGAGGATGTAGTCGGTAGAGGTCAGGGCGTGCGTGCTGATGAAGTCGGCGATGGAGTCGCTGAACTGGGGTCGGGCCCAGGGGTCTGTAGACAAGGGTGCCTCTAAGGGTGGTGTTGGGGTCCGTGTGGATCTGGAAGTGCATGTGTTCGGCGGTGCTGAGAGTGTCGTCGGTGCTGGTCGAGACCCTGATGGTGTTCTTGTGGACGATGGCGATTCCTCCTCCTACTGCGTTGATGCGGTCTCTGCGGGTGATCTTATAGCCGTCTGGGATGGCTATGGCGATGTCTGGGGCGGAGGAGTCGTTCATCCAGGTCTCAGTCAGGAAGGCGACGTCTGGTGATGATGTGTCGAGCAGGTCCCAGAGCTCGACGGCGTGTTTGCGTGCGGAGCGGGTGTTCAGTAGGATGCACCGGAGGTGGTTGAGGTCCTTCTTGGCGGGCGCCTCGGTGGCTCTGAGGCTGGTGTAGCTGCAGTTCCGGCAGGTGAAGGGACCATGGGTGCGTTTCGGGGCGGCCTTGAAGCAGTTGTGCGTCCGTCCGGGGTTGAGAGCGTGGAGTGTGGTGGCATCGTATCGGCGTCGGTCCTCGAGGCTGGTGCGGGGCGCGCGGCCCAGGGGTTCTGGCGCAGTCCAGTCGCGGACGGGCGCAGACGGGCTTGCCTATAACTAACCTATGTCTCTTACAGACGCATCGTTACCGAAGGTAAGTAACTTGTTGTTCTCCACTCTTCCAGAAATTTCAGTGGTTCCCCACGAGAATCTGCTGATCAGGTCACTTCTCATGCGAAACCACAGCAAAATCAGACGCCCCAATCTTAGGCAGCTTAATCAGCGGTCTGGCTCCTAGAATCCTGGAATTTGGCTACCTCAGCCTCCCCTAAAAGTGTACAATCATCCTCAAAGCATCATGCAGACCCACTACACTGTCCTGCTATGCCACCATGTGGAAAAGATTTTTCACTACTGCATTCCAGGACATCTTTTGTTATCATTTACAAAAATTGCCCCCCTACTATACATCCATATGCCTACACCTAGCTTCTATTGTTGCCTACATGCAGAAGGGGGAACACACTTTCTTATTCAGAATCACTGTTGTTGAAGCCTTCATGGAGAGTCTAAAACATATTATTCCTCTTGGGGTACCCCAACCCCTTTTTGGAACATTAATGTCCTTACCAGACTCATGGGCCCTCCTTTTGAGCTTTTACATTCATGCCAATTACAGTTCCTCACCTGGAAGGTGATGTTCCTAACACATCCTTACTGCGTGTTGGTGAATTGCAGGCCTCACTCTGGGGAGTCTTTCTTTCAAGTTCACAAGGATGGAATTGAACTTGGAACCAATCTCAAATTCTTCCCAAAGCTGGTATCTTCATTCTATCTCAACCATTGAGCTTCCGGTGTTCTTCCCACAAACAGACTCTGTAGCAGAGATGGCCCTTAACACTCATGTCCTCATGTACTATATAAATAGAAAGAGCCCTTTTGCAAAACTTGGCAGCTATTTGTTGATTTTTCTAAACACCTCAAAGGTCTTGCCCTCTCAAAGGCAGGCATAGCTTGATGACTTGTCAAATGCCTTGCATACAGACTTGCTTCATTAAAGCTAAAAGAAATCTGCCTGTCCCTCCCAGGCCACATTCCACTCACAAGAAAGGAGCCTCTATGGTGTTCCTAAGTAATCTACCCATAGCTGACATCTGTAAAGCAGCTACATGGTCCATTCCACAGAAATTCACTAACCACTACTATGTGGATGTTTTAGCACGCCGACAAGCCCAAGTTGGCCAGGCAGTCTTAAGCACTCTTTTCAATCTTCTGCAACATCCTCTGGTTAACCACAGTTTAGGGAAGAAATGCTTTACAGTTTATGCAGAGCATGTGCATCTACAGCCACACATGCTTCAAACGGATTGTTACTTACCATGTAAGCATCTGTTAATGGTATGTATTGCTGTCAAGTCACAAGCGCCCACCTACCACCCCAGAAGTCTTTGGTTGTTACAGATGCACACTTTTACCTCACGTCTCAGTGTATTACCTTTTGCTTTGTCACTATAGTTTTCTATCATACGCTCTATCTTTATACTTACCCACTGTGCAGAAAACCATCTAACATTGGAGCCGGTGCCCATGTGCATTACCAGCCAAAGGAGAAGTCACTAAAGCACGTGGTTTGAAGGACTACTTTGAAGAAAAACAACTTGCAAACATCCAAACCCAACACTCGATGGCAGGAGTGTGCAGAGCATGTGAATCTACAGCACTACACGCAACAAACAGATGCTTACATTCCTTTTCTTTTTGTGTCTAAGTTCATGGGTTATGCATTATTAGACCTGGCACTGTTGGCGTGGGTCTCCCTTCCATTTTTCGCTGTTGCCTCATGTGTTTTTGCTGGTTATAGATGCTTTGGGCACTGTGCCACTGCTATTTAGTGCCACAGTGCAAGTGCTCCCTATGGTAAAATTGATGTATGGATTAGTGACTCCATGTTTGGCCTATTTGATTCACTGTCAGACCCTAGTACAGTGCACTGGTTGTGCCCAGGGCTTGTGACTCAAATGCTGCTGGTGGGCTTGCAGCACTGGTTGTACCACCCACAGAAGCAGCCTGTAAAAGTGTGTCTCAGGTCTGCCATTGCAGAGCCTGTGTGCAGTCTGTAACTGCCATGTTGACTGGACAAGTGCACCCACTTGCCAGTCCCTAAACCTTCCCTTTTCTTCATATCAGACACCCCTATGGTAGGCCCAAGGGCAGGGTGCATTGTAAGTATAAGGTAGGTGTGTGTGGTATGTCCTAATAGTGAATTACAGCCATTTTCATTTTTCACTATTGCAAGGCTACCTGTTCCCCATAGGCCAAAATGGGCAGCTTGATTATAACATCTTATAATCCTAACTGACCCAGGGAACATGGTAGAAAAACGAATTTAGTATGCCTGAACTCAGAATGATAAAATACATCTTTTAGTGAAGTTGGTTTTAACATTCTGTGTTTGAAAATACCACTTTTAGAAAGTAGGTATTTTCTTGCCTAACTATCCAAGCCTGCCTCTGCTAGGTCGTGTATTCCATGTCTGGTTTGTGAGTGACCGGGGATGGGGGATTCCAGGAGACAGGGTGAGTCAGCACAGGGCTGAATAGAGAGTTCTGCATGTAGATGGGTGGGAGGAGTTGCACCTGGGACCTGAATAGGGCTGTGCCTTCCCTCCACAATGCTGGCTCCACCTCCTGTGGTGCGTCTGATGTCCCTGGCCTACACTGTGAAAGGAAAGAAGGAGTCTTGTCAACAAAGTGCTCCAGGACTGACCAGAACTGGTTTGGACTAGGCAAAGGCCTCTCTGCCTTCAGAGAACAAAGGGAAAATGAGTATAAGAGGGGACCCAAACCCCAGACCTTTAGATCACTTTTGGGAAACAAGACGAACCTTTGCTGAGGAGAGGAACCAGAGAAACTGAGGAGGAGACTATCCCTAAGCTGAGTGCTGTTTGGGGGATTGGCCTGCAGTGGTTGCCTGACTGCCAAAGAAAGGACTTTGTGCTACTTTCAATTCAACTTGTAAAGGATCTCCAAGGGCTTGAGATGGAGCTTGCCTCCTGCTGAAGTCTCAGGGACAACAGACTTCACCCACCAGCTCCCCAAGAGTTCTTTTGAAGTGCCAGCTGTTGTGTTGGGCCTTCTGAGGGACTGCGTGTCGCAAGGAGCTGGAAGCGCGACTCACGAAGAGCGTGACGCAGCCGCTGTCGTCGCATCACTGAAGAAGGGTGTCACCGCTGTCGCTTCGCCTCGCAGAAGCGCCTCGCATCGCCGGTGAAGAGTGTCGCCGTCGCATCATCGTTGAAGCGTGTCGCCGCCGCAGCCACTGCCGTCGCATCACTGAAGAAGGGTGTTGCCGCTGTCGCATCGCTGAAGCGCCTCGCATCACCAAGAGTGTCGCCGACGCATCAGACGCCGTCGCATCACTGGAGAAGCGTGTCGCAGGGCCTGTCGTGGCTCAGGAGAATTGTTGAGTCGCCACACGGCCGTCGGGCATGCACGCATCGTGTCGCATCAAGAAGACGCTATTTTTGTTTCATTGCACCGGATCTTCATCGCATCACGGCGCTGCTGGTCGCATCGCCACGGAAGAGCAGTAAGAAACCGACGCATCACCTCCCCACGCGGAGAAGAACCAACGCATCCCCTACGCAGCAGTAGGGACCCGACGCATCACTGTTCTTGCGTGTAAGGAACCAACGCATCACCTTCCCTGCAACACTTTCGTTGTATAGCGTTACGCATCCAAAGGTACATTGAACTCAAAGTGTCGCATTTACCATCTTACGAGAACTAAGCTAATTCTACCATTTTTAAGTGCAGTATTGTGGATTTTTGTCGTTTGTGGTCTTGTGTTAAGTCTATATAAAAATACTTATTTTTATACTACAACTTGTGTGGTGTCCATCTGTAGTGTTGTCACTGGATTACTGAATGTGTTCACAAATGCTTTACACACTGCCTCCGAGATAAGCCTGTCTGCTCGTGCCAAGCTACCAAGGGGGTGAGCAGGGGTTATTTTAGGAGTGTACCCCCTTACCCTGACTAGACGCTAAGGGTCCCTATTTGGTCAAAGGTACCTACCTCTGCCTACTAGAGACCCCCAAATCTAACATGCATGTATGTTTTTTTGTACTCCTGTGTGCTGCTGCCCGATCCCTCTCCTGCCCCTCAATGTTGGTCTGTTGTTTCCCTTGCAGTTTTATGTTTAGCTTTGTCTTGTTTTCTAAGCTACTTTGTTGTTCCTCTGCACAGCTTACTGCGGCTCCAGGTGTTGAGTTCCTCCAACTGGCTCCTCAGTTGTGCCCCAAGTTCTCAAGCCTGCCAGCCGCAGTTTACTTCTGGGCTTCCCTTTCTCTAATGCGCCTTTGTGCACATTTCTTAATTTGCTGCTCGAAGATGGGCGTCCGCCATCTTGGGCCAGTAAATTAAGTTAGTGTGTGCTTGTACCTCACCATACTGAGGTTTTTTTTTTTAACTGTTGCTGTTCAGCATTGACAAAGCATAGGAAAAGCCAAACGGTCTTTTAACTCCTTTCAAAGGCAAACCCTATTGGTTTTGCTAGTGCCTATTTTTTCTGAATTTGATGATACTGGTTTCCATAAACCATTTACTAAATGTGAGTGGTGTTTTGATTCATGTTTATATTGATTAGTTGTCATTACTACTGCTGGTGTATGCACTCCTAGTCCATCACAACTGAAACAAGCATTGGCATAGCCAATAGGTCTCGCCTTTGGGACCTTATAAGTATTTAGTTATGCAGCACAATATCCTTGGTGCAACAACATCAGCTGTTGCATGGCTAAACACTTATAAGGTCCCAAAGGCGAGACATATTGGCTATGCCAATGCTTGTTTTCTTAGTGGTGAATAGCGTATTACGAAAGGATGTCCATAAGGCAAACATTAATGTTTTTGCAGAATTTGTTGATATTTTCAAATTCAAACAAGTACTGTGCCAAACACGAATTCCAACCGAACAATGGGAAGTGTGACTATTTCGGAAGATATTCTTATGACAAAACGAGTTATTATAGGCCACATGACTCACAAAATATATGCTTCATGGCCAACGGTGGACAATTTCATGATTACAGCTGCCTTTTTAAAAGCACTTACATCAATTTGGTCTAAACACCCTCTTGTACCTGAATGTTACAACAGTCAAATAATAACATCACAGAATGTGCTGCAGAAGTTGCCACTGCTAGCACAGCATGCCACACAAATTTGCCTTTATAATGCTGCACAGCCACAGCATAATATGGTCATATCTTGCCACATTATTACACCCACCATACTGTACCCAACACACATGGTATGGAATCTTCCACGTGTTACATTTACAGCATGTGGGTGGATACCACGAGGAGTAATTCTCTTAAGTGCCTTAAGCGTCTAGCAGCTGGTTTACATAAAGTTTACAATTTCTGATAAACATTTATTTAGTTTCTGCTTTGCTATCCCTTCATTGTTTTTATAATCATGTATAGACACACTGTATATAATCCCCATGTACAGCTCCTCCCATGTGACTCAGCGGTTACGCCTGTCTGTGCCGCGGCCGCCTCATTTTGACTGATGACTGCATGCTTGGTGATCACTCCCCGAGGGAGTACCTCTTACTTCTTGAGTCTGAAGTCATCTGCAACAATTTCTATAGCAGGCACACTTGGTGCATCACAATAATGTATTTTACCCTTAACAGGCTACAAAATGACATGGCCTGTCATACACCATTTCATTCCTGTTATTCTACTTGCAGCAAGTCAAACTGGTACGGTTGCCTCCAAAGACTTTCTGAAGTCTGCAGCATCAGGAAGTGACTTTTTACTTTTAGTTAATATTCCAACTTTTAACTCCAAGAAGAGTGAAAATCTCCTGTTCTGAGACAAGCAGAAGGGTACAAGCAATAAACTAGAACCTAGACAGATGCATGTTGCAATCCTTAAAAAAGTAACACGTTGCTCATGGAAATCAAATGGCCATTGTCCTACAGGGAGCTTTATGGGCTAACCCAGAATAAACACATTTCATTTCTGTGGGGTGGAATGTGCACTGAATGGGGTGTCCAGATCCTGTCAGGGTTTGCCTAAGATTTAGAGTGAAGATCCACACTGAACTCCACAGGAAGATACTTTGGGGGCTCATTGCAATAAACTAAATTGATGGGTGACGTTGTAGCCCAGGCGTTGTCAGACCCTTGGTTCTGCATGGAACAGCCTGAGAAGTTTCTAGTTGTAGCATCAGCTTCACAACATCGAATTGGACGGGGACGGACGTGCCATTATGCCACTCTGGCCTTTCCCATTGGGCGAAGGCTAGGGGGCTGCCTTCAGAGTTGGATAGGCTGCCTTGATTAATCAATATCCCTAGACCCTATTCTGACCGTGCCCTCCGCAGAGGGCTGGTGTGAACATTTTTGCTAGTGCTAATTTTGATTTCTAGTCCAAACCTGATTTCGCACTGAACACACTGCTTGTGAGCAGTTAGTAACATTATTATTGCCAGACTATGGACCTGGTAGTCAACAATAAGCCTGGAAGATCGGAGGGGGAGTATGAAATTCTTGTAAATGTTATATTATGCATTGTTATACGTACAAAGAAGTCAATACTTCAGAACAGTTCCCAAGTGAAAGAGGTTACAGGGGAGCGGCGTAAATGGATTTTATCAACAGCACTATGTGAATAAACTATACAAAAAACATCAAGTGTAAGAATTTGTTTCGAGCCTCCCATCTGCTTTAACCTCTGATGCGTGGACCGTGGAGGGAGCAGGGTGCTCGAGAGGACGGTTCTTCGGTGGCGCGCTGGCATCCTTCACCGAGGAATGAATTCACTGAGCTCGGCGGCTCGTGCTTTAGAAAGCAGCGCGCGCTGCTCGGTGGAATGTCTGCTGGGTTGCTAGTAGTAACAAGGGGAGGGAGGGTGAAGCGAGCAGCTGGTGTGTAGGTGTGACGGAGGACAGGCAGTGGCTCTTCTGTCACAACCACTGACTCTACTGCTGCTGAGAATTGTAAGAAACTACAGACTGCATGGAAATTACTGGGAAGAAACGCAATTTAACGTGAAGACGCGTGCGTTCCACACATCTTTGAAAGTGAATTTTGTGTAGCATTTATCGAGTGATGCTGTGTGTGGAGCATGCATGAGCTAATAGGCACTGATAAGGAATGCCACAAAACAAATGGCTATTAGTGCAGTTACTGGCTCAATTTTTTTTAATACGGGAAAACACAGCGTGAACCCAAAGACCAGTGCAAATATAAAAGCAGTTTTAATGTCAGCGGTAAAACTTTAAACTATTTCGTTTCATTAGTATAGTACTAAATTAGCGTACATGAGCAGGGTACCGCCCCACAGCAAGCCAATAAAATCAATAATAAAAAATACTAAAGTACTAAAAAGAAAAAAATGGCCAGACCTCGCAGAAAATAAAAATGAAATACAATTCCATCCCGCGTAAAACAAGAAGCGCGAGCAAAAAGGAGACGGATAGGGCGGAGCGAGTGAGTGGCCGGGACGTGTGGGCGAGGAGAGAGGCGCGCGCTTGGGAGAGCAGTCTTCACTTTTCAAGCACTGCACTCGTGCTTGTGGCGCGCCTCTGCTCGCTCCCGCAAGGTGGATGCCGCCACAAGCACGAGTGCAGTGCTTGAAAAGTGAAGACCGATGGCTAAAGGCCCTCCTAGAGCAGCGCATGCGCGCTGCCTAGGCGAGACCTAAAAAACTGCTATCCTGCACAGTATCTAATGTCAATGTGTAATCGTTTGATTTCATGACTGCCTGATAGGCAAATGCTTTGCATTTTGATCTTGTTCATGAGGTCAAAATTGTGCACCCAAGTCCTTTTGTAAAAGCACCAGTATTAATGTGGCAAAATGTTAAGTTACAAAAGTGGAGAAATTGATTCTGATAGTGGCAGTGCTTATCAGTGTATTTCATTCTGCATTGAGACACAGCAGAAACATTGAACATATTTCATTCTGCATTGAGACACAATGGAAACGTTGAAGATCCTAAAGTTGATTGCATTTAGCAGTTAAAGATGCCAGTAGATGTTGCTCTGTGGTTTTTGTCAGAATAATAAAGCTTATTAAATTGCACATGCATTTATGAATATTTCAGACTCAACTAGATGTATTTAGACATGCCTTATGCCAAATGAGTTGTTTGTGCAGTCCAGCCCTATTTCTTACACTTGTGTGAAACTTAAGCTTTCCAGCTGGGTTGTCTTAAGTTGGTCCACAATCAGAATTCCTAATAGCCACATGAAAGAATTTGTATACAATCAACTTAATTTATAGATGGTTTTCCTTAAATTTGGTACTGCTCTGATGCTTGTGGACTGGACACCACAGATTCAAAGGTTTCTTGTTAGCTTATTTATCAATTTATTTCCTTAAATCTATTTATAGACTAAACAATACAACTGTACTATGAAGCTCAAGCCTGAACAGTGAGATAAATGAGTAAGTGACATGGTTCACAATTGCCTTAAACAGCTTCCAAAGTGGTACCTAATGAGTCTTGGTTGGCATCCGAATCACATTTCTTAAGTGCAGTCAGATAAAACATGACTTGTGTACATTAAGACAAGATTACATTTTAACTGTCTGACAGTCCACTTGGCTAGGCTACTGCTCTTTGTTTTTGCTAATTTAATTTTTTAGGCATTTGCTATAGACTTCAGCACAGTGTTTCCACATGTACCCTTATCTAATGCTCTGTGATCTGAAAGGCAACTCTCATACGTTTAGTCTTCCCAGCGGAGACGTGGGCTGCAGGAGCACCCCCATGCCACCTCCTATTTTCCAGGCCACCATCCCTCCTATGGCCATGATTCTTCTTTAAAGTTTATATTTTTTGGACACCATAAAGTGGAAATAACAATTAATGAAACTTTAATGAAGAAATGTTGCTTAATTTACTTATCTGAACAACTATCTGCTTCCACACCATTTGTTTATGCCAATTCTCTACCGTGCTTTGGAAATTTAAATTAACATGTTTGATTATAATTGTTAGACTGTTTGTTGCAGACCCCATATTGATGCATGTGTTTTTGTATATCGTCCCATGCAATTTAAATATATTTTATACTGATATGCACCATATGTCGGTCAAGCATCCAGATGAATGAAGATCATCCATGCATGCTTATTAAGCTATATATAAATAACACCAAAATGATTTCAGATTACTAGTTATACTATGTAAACTTTATAAGTTGTTCATAAAAATGTCTAAAGCTTATTTTTCTTTTAAAATCTTCCCCATCAGGACATGACTTCATGCTTTTGTTGGGGTTGGGCCATGTTGCATGATTAGTTTACCGTTTGCAAAACATTGGGAAGGGACATGCCTACATTTAAAAAATATTAAATGTGTACTATCTATTTGTCAATTCTTAATGCCATTAGGTTTTTTTTGTTTATTTGGAGGATGTTCTAGATTCCATTGTAAAACTGCTTTTACGTCTTTGCATAGTCTTGTAGACTTGGCCAACATAGACCCATCTCAAAGCTGCTCTCGGATGGCATTATGAGAGTTGAATCTACAGCAGCCAAGAGGCTCTCTGAAAGTCCTGTCACTGATTGGTTCACACAGACTGCAAATGTCAACAATGAAGCATTTTCTAAACTTCGAGTTTATGCACAAGTTTGCAGATATGACCTAGGTAAGCATTTGTTGCTTGTGTGCTTTATGCTAAATGCATAGACTTTCAGTATGCAATTGAAGAAAAAGCGGTAACTTAAATTGTTGAGATTGTTGATCAGTTCAGGCAACTGTGGACCACAGATTGTTCCCCACAGTGAGGTTGCATATTTACTATCTTTTTGCATGTTTCTAAAGCAGACAGAAAGCACAAGCTCGCACCATTTGGGGAAATTGCATGATTATTTGTGTGCTTCCTGTTAACCAGCAGTTTAGTGTGTTAGGACTGACATTTGCAACAGAAGAGACTAATCATTAGTCTACCTTATTGTTTTTGAGCATTTATTTCTTCGTTTTAGTCAATTATAAATTGCTCTGTAAGCCTATTCGTGCTATAAATGTACCACAGATTGGTAGCCATATGTGGTGTGTGTATACAGCTGTTAGAACAATGATTTACAAAGATTTCCATCTTTTTAGGTCCCTATCTTGCTTCCCAGACTTTGGACAGCTCAATACTTTCACAGCCCAACTTAGCTGCAGCTGCAAGCCACTCCGTACCAATTCACCAACAAGTGAGCAGTAGCACGGGAATTCAAGCACTGCATCATCCACCTCTGCAGCTACAAACCCAGTAACATTTTCTTCAAGCAGTTCCATGCCTTCAGTTACTTCAAACACTTCTACATCCTCTTCTGCAATCATAGGTGGTGGTTTATCAAGCAAGCCATCTTCATTTCCTCCTTTTGGCAACATAAACAGTGGCTCGTCAAGTACCATAACTGCACAGGTTAATGCAGTTCAGAATGGTCAAGCTGCACAGCAGGCTGGGCAGCCATCTCAGCCGCAACAAAGTCTTCAGGCCACATGCACTCCAGGGGAAGCTTCGGCTGCTGCTGCCACTGCTGCTTCTATACAACAGGCAGAAATCTCTGAAAGGTAATTTAAATTTCTTTAGTTGATGGACCACATTAAAATGGTTTAGAGCGTAACATTTATTTTCCATGTGATTAGTATTTATGTTTATCAGATCAGTCTCATGCCCACAGATTTGGAGATAGCCATTCTTTAAACACAATATGCCTGGATAGATGCACTGGAGGGTGTTGCACAATGCACAGACTTTGAAGATACTGGGTTTCTCAATCATGGGATCCTTCATTAATGTTTATGAATAACAATAATCTGTTTGCCATCCTGGATCACTGTCGGCAGAGAAATAAATCCTACTAATGAAAAATGGCTATGTAAAAGGTGACTTTATTTTTCAACTCTTTAGCATTTTTGATAGGACTGCAGGTTCTCCATTGACATCAAGCTTTGAGTAATGGGGTAGTGCATCCTATTGACTGAGGTTAATGTTCATATTTAGAGGATTTGCTTTCACAAACTTCCACTACCATGCACTGGTCCATCACATGTTTACTTTTAATCACCATAGGTATCTCTTTCAACCACAATCAGATTGACCTTTAGGACAATCTGACAGTGGCAGAAGGGCTGGACCGACATGTCAGTTCATGGGCCATCTTTTTGGATTGTTGTGGGCCTGCTTTATCGTCTGGTGGACTGTGTTTTTTGTTTACTGGTGATTTCCCTCATATTACCATGAACATTGCCTGCACTAAGCATAAATGTGTGCAGTCTCATATACCTTTCAAAACACCTATATATCATGCCTTTACAGCTTTAAAAATGCCTCAGTTTACAAATCTGGGTCACTTTGTGAGCTGATTTGCTAATAGAACCACTTTTATTGTGGTGGACAGGCCTCATAGGATGCAAGTTGACACTGCTACAATAGGCAGGCTGCTAGAACTGCAAACATGTCTCCTACTCAGGCCTTCTTAGTACTGACAGACGTAGCAAGATGTTTGAGCATAGCTCTCAGCCTGATTTGTAAACCTTAAATTCGGTAGTCAAAAATTGAGGGTGTAAACATAATGCTCTGTGTTTTGGGCAGAACTATTTGAACATTCTTTCCAAAATCAATAACCAATTAAATTGGTGCTGTACACCGCAAAGTGTTTTCTCTCCTCTGTCCTAACGGCCTCTCCTCTGTCCTTTTACATGCCTTGTGACTATTGCATCCATCCCTAGTCTTTTCTCATGAAGTGCTTGCGCAAAACCAAATTATGGTGTCAGAGTACTTTCAACATTGGAAGCCGTATTACATGAATTTTTCTTTAAAGTATGCTATAACTAATGCCTCATCTACCCTTGTCTGTCTTAGTCCGGGTTTACTTGAAACTCTTGCATCTTTATATTACATTCATATTTTTCTTTGCCACTTGCAGCAAGGTGTCACTTAATTTCAACTTGACCAGCACTGCTTATCATGGTGCCTTTTAGCAGTCAGGGCGTGGCACACCATTGTTGTCTTTGTGGGAAAATTTGACAAGCTGAGCTTTCTTAAGTTACATGAATCACTTCTCACCAAATTGCTCCATGCACTCCTACTTCCGCTTTTTTGTGGCATCCAGCTCCTACCATCTTTAAGGTATCTTTACAGCGCACAATGTTTCTGGATTAACATGCTGTGAATTATTATTCCGCCGTCTAGTGCTTTAGTCCAGAATTATTTTGATTGTTTTTTTCTCTTTTGCTCTTCTGGGCGGCATCCATGCCCTATGTCCGTCCCCTATGTCATCAGACGCCTACCCTGGAAGCCCATTGTTTGGTCGCCATCTTTGGATTCTTTTTTCTGCCGTTGGGTCTGGAAGAAGAGGGGGAATGCAGAAGATTTTCACCATAAGTGCTCACACCTTTTCACTGAGTTTTTGGAAGAAAAACCAAAAGAATGCCATTGGGTATGATAACTGTGAGGGACAGCACTGTTTTTCACTGGTAAAACAGAACTGTCAAAATCAGCATGCACCTCGAGCAGGGGAAATGAAGGTAGGAACATACTCCATTAGGTTTTGCCCTCAGTGGCACCATAAGTGCTCCCAGAAGGATGCATGCATGGTCTGCAACCTGTGCCTCCTGAAAGACTATACAATACAAAGGGTTGTATTGCTTGCAGAGTTCTGGCTTAAGACTTTGAAAGCAAGGGAGAAACAGTGGTGGGCGCACTACGACATGGCACAGTGAGACATCCATGCAAAATATATCTCTTGAGGGAGGAGAACTCAGAGTATGCAGTTGACTCAAGCGAAGGAAGGACTCTGGTTCTCTCGACGTTGGAAACGGATAAAGAGGCTGAAAAAAATGTTGAGGGAAGTACAGAAACAGTAAGGTAACACAGGGACATTCTGGCGCCAAACCAAAACTCTATTGTAACAGAAGGCTGCCCAGACACCAAAACCAACAGTGATTGAGGGAAAGCTGAAGCATAGGAAACCCTGCTGGTCGAGGTCGAAAGAGAACGCTGGCAGTCAACCCTTTGAACGGTCCTCTATGTAAAAAAAAAAAAAAAAAAAATTTAAAAAAAAATGGTCAACCTTTTTGACAGGGAGATCAGAAATGGGCCAGATGTACGACCAATTTTAGCATGCGCAAACGGGTTAGCGACTGGTTTGCACATGCTAAAATTGGTATGGCCATGTACTAACACAATTTTGCGAGGCGCAAAAAAGTGTTGAGACTCGCTATTTGGAAGGGGCGTTCGCAATTACCACCTATTTCAAGTAGGTGGTAATGCATTCGCAAATAGAAAGGGGTCCCCAGGGGACCCCTTCCTCTTTGCAAATGCATGCAAAAATATTTTTTATGGGCAGGCAGTGGTCCCAGGGACCACCTGCCCTTAAAAAATGAAACAAACGTATAATTTTCATTTTTTAAAATGCATCCCGTTTTCCTTTAAGGAAAACGGGCTGCATTAAAAAAAAAAAAAAAAAAAAAGCTGCTTTATTTAAAAGCAGTTCCAGACATGGTGGTCTGCTGAGCCCAGCAGGCCACCATCCCTGGGAGGGCCAGCCATTCCCAATGGGGTCGCAAAATGCGAGTGCCTCATTAATATTAATGAGCCTCGCATTTTGCGACCCCTTTGGGGATCGCAATCCGTGTCTGACACTGTTGTACATAGTAAATATTGAGCGCAAATTGCGAGTCGCAATTTACTAGGGTCGTACATCTGGCCCTAAATGTTTTCTGGTCATATAAAGGGACCAGATTTTTATGTAAAACAACCTGTGTGTAAACCCAAGGGTTCCCTTTATTTCAGATACACAGGGCTGGATTAAAAACAAATCGGGGGATGTTCCCGGGAGCCTGTGTCACAAACATCGTCTCTACTTGTCAATCGCCAGCATGTTTCGACCTCCATAAGATCCTCAGAAAGAGGATCTAGGGCCTTCATCAAGGCAGTCAAAGGTACTGCTACTGTCTGTCCTTGATTACTATTTTGTTAATGTAGGGAAGAGAGTAAGTCTTACATGCCCGCCCTGCAGGCCCACCAAGAGCGGGGTTAGGAGGGACCTCCTGTAGTCACACACTTGTGTGGAACAAAACATGGGCGGCAGAATGTAAAACATGAGAGAAAAACATATCTCTAACTAGGACAGCCCCTATTCTCTACTTAGATGTTGCATCAAATCAATTATTGGAGGAGGCTTCTCTGATTTCCGCTGCTCATGGACTCCTATAATAAAGTGCAACTTTGTCATAATTACTGACTCCGTGGCGGTACATCTGCTCTTTACTCCAAAGAAATACATATGCGGTGTCACAATCCTAATATTGCATACTGTGAGTATCCCTAAGTTAAACCTAATGTGCTACACATTCATAGCTAGAGAATGAAAATCCTTCCCCCTGTTGTGATAGATATTGGGGTAATTATATTCCGTAACATTAGTTAGCATGGCCACATCAATAGAAAAGTGTATTTGTTTCAAAGGCCATTGCTTGTTGGTTGCACATGTTCTCGTGCCCATACATTCAAGCATCTCATAACATGAGCCCCTCCAAGATGGGCACCACTGCATTCTCCATACATTCATCAAAGATTGCCAGCCGCCACCATATCCCCCACCTTACTTCATCAAGGCTCGGGTTCCATTTGTTCACCTAAAGCAGCCGCTGGTGCACTACCTCTCCTGATTCTGTGCCCAGTGGCTGCAGTGGTTAAATTGGCCAGGTCAATATGGTGTCTTGCGACGTGACGCATCATATTACGCTTCACTGGGGAACTTGGGGAATTGTAGTCCCATTCAGTCTTATCCTGGTTTGCTTGCCTCGATCAAGCCATTTACTGCCTACCCTAGCACTACATCACATCTTTTGGTATTTTAATTGTTTATTTAATCAGACCACTTCATAGCCTTGCAGGTCATACTGTGGTATGCCCATATTATGTATGCACTCAAGCGTCCTCAGTTATCCATCCCAAGCTTGAAATGGCTTTTGGAATTTTTGTGACTAATTACCGGTTCTTTTTCTTAATGTGTTGTCCCATTCAACCGAGTCATGTGTATGCAAAAAAATTAAAATTCTTCCTACTGTGCATTTGGGATCGCAAAAAAGGTATAGTCCTGTATAGTATTAAACATCCCATCATTTTGTGTGAACAGTTCTTTCGAGTATGACTAACAAATTCATTTTTATAAAGGTAGGCCAAAATACAGATAGTAGCATCAATATGGTCCAGTACACCATTCTATATCCTGTACTAAACGTATATGATTTTCTTGAGAATGACTATTCAAGAACATCGTGGGGGAGGGTAGGTAGTGTAGGTGATGATAATTCCCTAAGTCTATTCATGTCACCTGTTCCTAGTGGGAGAACCAAACGCTCCTTACCCTGCCTGTGACCAAGGTATTTTGTCATTCAGTCATTCAGAATCTGTGCATTACCTATATACCTACCTCTGTTCAAATCTTGATAAAGCGTTAGCCATGTCATTGATCCTAGGTTTTAGTTTTTCTAGCAAAATCTAATGGAAATTGTTTTCATGGTGACCTTTCTCGAGGAAGTGACGCATCATTTTAGTATCTGTGTTTTTTTTATCTAAATGTACTTTGATATTCATTTATAAGTTTTCTTACTTTTCTTGTGGTCATCCCTACATATTTCAAACCACATTTGCAGATCATATTGTAGATTACATTGCTTGAGTTACAATGATTATAGCATAGAGACCTTTGTCTTAGTGACACATCTTGATCCCTAGGTCTTGCATGCACCACTAGGTCCCTAATGCTTCTAGATCTCCTGAAAGCAAGCATTGGTTTCTCCAGATTCAGTGATTAAGGATCCTCCAATGTTTATCACTTAAACTCGTTAGAGTTTTGTATGTGGTGACACATAGGGGCCGATTCCGATCTCGGCCGGAAATCTCTCCGACCGAGCCGGACCCGGAGAGAATTCCGACCGAATCGGACCCTAGCAGTCCGACCGGACGAGTACGATGCATTCGCATGCTATCGGACTCGATTCGGTCGGACTCCCATTGAAGTCAATGGGAGCCGGTCGTACAACGCGTACGCGGGCTCCCATTGACTCAATGGGTGCGAGGCGAACAAGGGCGCCCCCTACAGCGGGTACGCGTCCATGCGCATCGCGGCGTACATGCACAGGTAGGGGGGACCCATGGGTCCCCCCTGTGTGCGACTCGCGCTCATACGCGTACAGGGGGGTCTGACGCGGACCCCCAAAGTCCGGCTCCGACAGCTTTTTTGAGCCGGACAGCGCGAGTCGGTCGGACTGCTTGCGGCGCACATCGTACTAACCCGGCCGGGAAACGTCTCCATAACGCGGTGCGAGTCGTGTCCATGCGAGTCAGTCGGAGCGTGTTGAAGCCGCGTACGAGTCGGTCGGCGATTTCGCGGGAGCTTGCATCGTACTCGCTCGGCCGGACCCGCGTACGATTCGGTCGGGAAACAGGGCTCCGAATCGGATCCAGTAAATCCGAATCCGATTCGGAGCACTACCGGCCGAGATCGGAATCGGCCCCATAGTCTTTTGCAGGGTTCCCGTACTCTATCTTGGAGTAGCTGTTCCCGGTTTGTATTCAGTGTTCTGTTTTCTGCCCTGGAAATAATCTTCATTGGATTCTCTCTTCCTCTAAGCTTTTTTGTAATCTGTTTTCTTAGTACAGTTACCTCGTAAAAACTAGCCCACGGGGACATTTTCTAAGAGGCTCCTTGGATGAAAGCTTTTCAATAGTAGTAATGTTTTTATCAGCACATTTATAGAAGTCTTCAGACTTGAGGGCTCCTTCTGCAGCAAAAATTTGCAAATCCATAAATGTATCTCTTTTGTTATTTATGGTGAATGTGAACATCTGATAGAGACCTCTAGCCGCAGATTCCTTAACTTAGAATATCCCCAGGCGTCAGACTGGATCCGGAGAATTTTTTGCAGCAGCACCTCTGCGCGCCGGGGGGCGGCGCCGCATGACTCCGCCCTCACGTCGTCCACGGACATGACGTCAGTGGAGCCATATAAGTCCCTCCCGGCGCGCTGACGTCAGTTTCCTTCTTTTCTGCATCCCAAAGCGAATCCAGGAGTAAGCGGTTCCTTTGGCCTGTTGTTTCAGGCCTTCTCGACGCCTTCGGTGTCCGGGAACGGTGTGCGATGCCTTCGGGTTTCAAGGTGTGTGAGACCTGTACGCGGCAGATGTCGGCGATGGATCCGCACGCGATCTGTATGTGGTGCCTAGGAGAGCACCACGACTCCGAGGAGTGCGACGCCTGCCGGCAGATGAAGCCTAAGTCCCTGCGGGAGCGCCGGATGAAGTTGTTGACCGCCCGGATGTCCCGCTCAGAGCCTTCGCGCCGCCGATGATCTTCTCGAGCTGGGGCGCCTGTTCGGGTCCGGTCACGGGTAAGCACAAGTCACGGAGGTCGTCGACCTCACTTAAACGTGACGACGGGGCCCGCTGCTCCTGGTCCTTGCCGGGCGCGGGCGCTCAGGAGTCGGGCCCCCTTATACCCACCCTTTCCGGGTGTTGGGGCGACTCGGGCCCAGATGGAAGCCTATTCCAAGGCTCTTCACTCCATCTTTGGGTCACCCCCTCTCCCTGGCGCGCCCTCGGGCCCCACAGAGGGGGTAGGGACTCAGGTCGGGTCCTCGCCGGCGGGTTCGCCCTCGGCGCCGGCTGAGTGCCTTGACTCCGGTTCCGGAGTCGCTGCGACGTCGGTACACAGCCCGGAGGGGCATCCCAGTCAGACGTCGAGCCCTTCAATCCCGTCTCCGCATAGCCCTTTGGGGCCCCCTGCGCCGACGTCGGATGCAGCTGCAGCACGGAGCTCGACTCCTTGTCGACGCCCTTCCTCCCCGCAGGCCTCAGTGGAGGGCGAGTCAGTGCTGGTCCGATGCCAGGCCGAGTCACCCCTGATGATTGTCGACATCGATACGACGCCGTCTCGACGTCGGTCGACGCCGGTCCCTGTTGTTCCTCTGTTCGAAGAGGATGAGGACCTGGAGCACCCAGGGTTGTTTCAACGCTCTCCGGCTCCGCTGCCCCCTGGCTAGTGGCCCTTTGCTCGGCCTCCGGCTGCAGCGTCTCTCCTTTCTGGGGGACGCGTTAGCCTTCAACCGTCCCCTACAGATGGTTTGTTATCGCCACCTAGAATGGCTACAGAGGTTAGCGCGGCATTTGCACGGGCTGTTCGCAGGGCTGCAGCTATTTTACACCTGCAACCCCCTCAGTCTCTGTGCCTTCTGATCCATTATTGGATCTCCTCCACCAAGATGCGGTGGAGGTGGAGCCCTTGCTGCCTTTTGGCGGGTCGTTATTTGACACCCTTCTTGGCACGTGGGCACGGCCCTCCTCGGGAGACCCTGTGGATCAGGCCATCGCATGTCTCTATCACCCGGCTCAGATGAACCTGTCTGTTTGTCCCTTCATCCTAGGGCTCACGGCCGGGTGGTACAGGCGGCTTTGGCCTCGCAGCCTTCCTCTCCTCTCCCGTTGCTACCTCCCACTAGGGTGTCTCGTTGGTTGGAGACATGTGGCCGCCATATTTTTGCGTCCACTAGTTCGGGCATCCGTGCTCTGAACACGTCTTGCGTGTTTGCACGGGCTACTTTTGCACTTTGGGACTCGGTCGAGTGTCTTCTTCCCTCTCTACCAGAGGGTCCCCATGCTGACCTGGATCGTCTCCTTCATGATGGCCGAGGTATGGCACAATTTACCATTCGGTCGGCTATGGACACCACTGACTCTGTGGGTCGGGCGATGGGCAGGTCCGTTCGGTTTCCCTGACAATGTTCGGGAGAGTCTTAGGAATTTGCCATTTGATGGCGTGGCCCTTTTGACAGTCATGCGGACTCAGCAGTCACCCGCCTCATGTCTGGGTTCCCATGACTTTGTGTTTTCTGGTCCTTTTGTGGACTTTTATTTTCGGGTGCAGTGTTGTCTCTGCTTGTTCTGGGCCCTGGGTTCATGACGTAATACCCAGACGGCCTGTACGGCTTCCCGCCGTTTTTGCTTCTATTAGTGCAGCTGGTCAGCTGATTCTGCTTTCTTTTGACTCCTCTGTCTGAGTTCATGCTCAAGAGGTGCCCCTAGCTGGGGTTGAGGCTTACCCTATGTGGGGTATTCGTTGGCTATTGTCTAGCTGCCTTCCATACACAGAAGGCTTGGTAGGCTCCTGTGGAGTCTTCTTCAAAGGGGTTGTCCTGCGGATGCCCTCCTTTTCCTTCTTGCAGTCCACCGGTTGGCCTCGTTCTATTGCCTATCCGTTGGGGTCTACGGTTGGTCCGTAGCGCTCCCCTGCATCTGTAGATGCTCACTTTCTTGAGGTTTCTGCCTCGCCTGCCTCTTCCATGAGTGTCATTTCAGCTTCGTCTCCTTGTCTATGCTGGCTGCCCTTATCGTCAGCCAATGTCCCTTGGACCGCCTTGTCCTATTCCGTTCAGGCACAGTTCGTCCTGGCCATAAACGACCTCAAGGCGGAGCCTTGCGGCGCGGCTCCCAGGCAGGCAGGGCTGACGCGGCACGGTTCTTCTGTGTTCTATGCGCGTCAGGTGGATGCTCCCTAGTATGTTCGCTGTCACGGGGGGGCTTACGCTTTTCTTACGCTTCTGCGATGACTGGTTTCTACTCTCTTCTCCCGGGATGGGTAGTACTTTCTCGTAGTTCAGAACTGTCTGGACTTTGTCTATAGACAGGGCATCCTCGCCACGTTGCCTTGTGCCCTACTTTCATGGGCACTTTCCAAGCAAGAGTTTCCTCTTCCCCTGCTGCTTTCCGCGCAGGAGTTTGTCACACTTCTACTTCGGGCTGCTGCTGCTGGTCTCTGTGGAAGTGCTGTCTTCAGGACACTCACTGTCTTGTGTGGTCTTGTATGTACATCTCTTTTCAATTTCCTGTTACTCTGTGTACGTTAGTTCTGACTCTTTTGAGTACTGCTCAGTCTCCCAGTCTGTCTCGCGGGGGACCGTGGCTCCTCCCTACCGGGTGGCTGATGTCGCTTACGGGTCTGGGCATTGCTCTGTCCGGTTCTGCTGCAACATGGCTGTTGGTACCTATGGTGCGCTCTTGTATTCTTTTATGAAAAGCATCCTTCACGGCTGTGTCCTTTCTTGAGGTATATCCTGTCCTGCGCTCTACATGCAACCAGGGGTCACGCATACTAGGGTTTCCTAAATGCGGTGTCCGTGGTCTTGCTCTCGGCCTTCTCATGGGAGCAAGCCTTATAATAATAATAATAATAATAATAAATGAGCTTGTATAGCGCCTGGTTAGACTAACTAGTGTGTCCCGCGCTGCAGGCTACTCGGACCCCTCTGTGCAAAAAGTGTGGTGGATGATCTACACTTGGAAGAGCCATGTTTTTAATTTTTTCGGAAGGAGAATTCTAATGGTTCTGTACGAAGATCTAGGGGAAGGGTATTCCAGTTCTTAGCAGCTAGATAGCAAAAAGACCTGCCACCCATTCTTGCTCTTTTAATTACTGGGATTCTAACCCGCCCCATCCCCAAGGACCGCAGGGCCCTAGTCGGAGTGTAGGGAAGTATCAGATTATGTAAGTAGCTAGGTCTTTTCCCTGCAGGATCCGCTGACTTACACACATGGCCTTAAAGAGGATTCTTTTCCTCACCGGTAGCCAGTGTAGTGTCCCCAGAGCATTTCTGGAAGAGGCTCTCCTGGGGAGCATCAGAACAAGGCGGGCCGCCGCGTTCCGTATACATTGTAATCTGAAAGAGACACGTTAGTGACAGATTCCTTACCTTAGAATATCCCCAGGCGTCAGGCTGGATCCGGAAAGTTTTGCGTAGCAGTACCCTTGCGCGTCGGTAGGCGGCGTCGTGCGGCTCCGCGTCCGTCGTCGGCGTCGTGATCGCCGGGATGACGTCGCGGGCAGTACTTAGGCGCCGCCCCTGCGCGCTGACGTCAGTTCTTCTTTTTCCGCGCCAGCAAGCGCAGATCCGGGAAGAGCAGTGCCCTGGTCAATTTTTGACCATCCTTTTTGGTGATTTTTTCACTGTTTTTTCCAATTTAAAGGTGTCGTAGGGATGCCCGGCTTCAAGCGATGCGGAGCCTGTGCGCGGATGATGTCCGTCACCGACCCGCATTGGGAGTGTCTCTTCTGCCTCGGCCGAGGCCACGACACCGAGCCTTGTCCCGAATGCCAGGCCCTCAACCCGAAAGCTTTGCGAGAGCGGTCTCGAAAGCTCCTCGAGGCCCGGCATTCGGCTCCACGGAGGCCCCGGTCGCGTGAGAGGTCCAGGGGTCGCTCGCGGAGTGCACACCGGTCGTCGGCGTCGAAGTCGTCTTCGTCCGGTAAGTCTAAGCACAAGAAGTCCAAGAAGCATCGTCGCTCTCGGACTTCGCCTCGCCGGTCTCGCGACTCGGCTGAGGCCCCTCCCGGCACCGTCCCCGCCCCGCGGCCCCGGACTTGCCTGTGGAGTCGCCCCCGCCATACCCGCCCTTCCCGGGTTCGGGGGCGGATCCGGCCAAGGTACAGGAGTTCCTGTCGGCCATGGCCCGCCTCTTCGGGCCTTCAGGCCCCTCCGGTGCGCCTTCGGGCCCCGCGGGCCCTGATGGGGTTGCTCCGGCGTCGCCGGCGGCTCCGGCCCTGGCGTCGCCCGTGCCTCCAGCCTCGATCCCGGCTCCGGCTTCGGCCCCGGCCTCGATCCCGGCTCCACAACCCCTATCGACGCCGGTCGACCTCACGACACCTCCGCCGGCGCCGATGTCTCCGGTGCCGTTCTCGACGCCGCCCTGGGCTCCGGGCGGCGTCGTCCCCCAGTTCCTTCCGGCTCCGGACATGGACCCGGAGCGACGCCGCTCGATGCCGGCTCCGGCGCCGATGGGACCTTGGGTCCCAACTGTCCCTCCTCCTCCTTATTTTGAACCTGAGGAGGACCAGTTGGACTGGGAGGGGTCTGATGACCCTCTGACGCGCAACTGTCAGTATGATGAGGACTGGACAGAGAGTCTAGGGGAGGCCAGTGGTCTGGATACTTCCCCTGACACTGGCATGCTGTCTCCTCCCGTGGCTACGGAGGAGGGGGCCAATTTTGGTACGGTGTTGCGTAGGGCTGCTGGGGCCTTACGTCTCCAGCTCCCTACTTTGACGGTCAAGCCTAACATCTTGACAGAGGTGCTTCAGCCGGCAGCCTCCTCTGCGGAGACTGTGCTGCCGTTTAACGACGCCTCACTGACGTTCTTTGGGCGCCTGGTCCAAGCCCAACACAGGGGCTCCTGTGGATCGGAACGTGTCACGACGCCATCGCCCTGCTCCGGGCGACCCCCTGTTTCTTTCTGTCCACCCCACTCCTGAGAGCTTGGTTGTCCAAGCCTCCGCTTCCCAAACCGCCTTCCCTACCGCTCCTCCGGATAGGGAATCCAAACGCCTGGATCAGTTTGGGAAGAAAGGTTTTTCTTCCTCCAGTGCTGGCCTGCGGTCCGTTAACACCGCTTGTCTTTTGGGCCGATATACCCACTCCCTGTGGGATTCGGTGGCGGATGTTTTGCCCCAGTGCCCTGAAGAGGTCCAGGCACTGCTTTCCCGCGCCATTGCGGAAGGAAGGGATGCGGCCAAATACACTATCCGTTGTGGCCTTGACACCGCCGACTCGCTGGGCAGGTCTATTGCAACGACGGTGGCGCTCCGACGCCACGCCTGGCTGAGAACCACTGGTTTTCAGGGGATGTCCAGAATACTCTCATGGACATGCCCTTTGATGGAGTCGGTCTTTTTGGGTCCAAAGCAGACCATGCGTTGGAGCGCTTTAAGGTCTCACGGGCTACTGCCAAGTCCCTGGGCCTTTCTGCTACACGCCCTCCGCTGCCTTCTGCTTTTCGCCCCTATCGTGGCCACGGTAGGGGCGCCCTTCACGTCAGCAGCCCAGCCACCGGCCCGCGCAGCAGGCGTCTTCGCGTGGCCGAGGACGTGGATTCCGCCGTGGCGGATCGGGCAACCAGCATGCGGGTCAGGCCACCACCTCCAACCCGTCCGCGGCCTCCAAGCCCTCCTAGTCCCTCCTTTCAGGTGCACGGCACGCCAGTAGGGGCAGGGTCCGCCATCACCTTCCCCACTGGCGCACCATCACCTCGGACAGGTGGGTCTTGGACATTGTCCGAAGGGGCTACTCCCTCCCCTTCGAGACCACCCCCCAGCCATGCCACCTCAATTCCACCGCATGTCAGGGGATCACTTGGTGCTTCTACAGAAGGAAGTCACGGCCCTCTTGACCAAGAGGGCCATCGAGCATGTTCCGACCCCAGAAGTAGGGCGTGGTTGCTACTCCCACTACTTTCTGGTGCCCAAAAGGACAAGGAGGACATGCGTCCTATCTTGGACCTCCGGAACGTCAATCGCTTCCTCCGGAAGGAGAAGTTCAAGAAGCTCACCCTAGCTCAGGTCTTGACTGCCCTCGACCCTGGAGACTGGTTGGTAGCGTTGGACTTGCAGGACGCGTATTTCCACATCCCCGTCCTGCCGGCCCACCGGCGTTACCTTCGGTTCACGGTAGGCCCCGAGCATTTTCAGTTCACCGTGCTCCCCTTTGGCCTTACCAGTGCCCCTCGGGTGTTCCACGAAAGTGATGGCGGTGGTCGCAGCTCATCTGCGCTCGGGCAAGGGTTTCAGTCTTCCCCTACCTCGACGACTGGCTGCTGAAGGCGGGCTCGTCCCAGGCAGTCGTCTCCCACCTCCAGACTACGGCCGAACTCCTGCACTCGCTGGGGTTCTCCATCAATGTGCCGAAGTCGCATCTGATTCCTTCTCCACAGCTCCTTTTCATCGGAGCAGTTCTGGACACGACGCAGTTTCGGGCCTATCCTCCCGAACGGCGAGTCCGGGATATTCAGGCTATGATTCCGATCTTTCGGCCTTTATCCTGGGTTTCGGTACGGATGACCCTGAGGCTGCTGGGCCTCATGGCCTCCTGCATCCTGCTGGTCAATCATGCCAGATGGCATATGCGGGCTCTGCAGTTGGACCTGAAGTTCCAGTGGGGCAGCACCAGGGCAACCTGTCCGATCACGTCCAGATCTCGGAGGGGACTGCAAAACAGTTGCAGTGGTGGCTCTCGAACCGGCAATGGGTCATGGGCAGATCCCTCTCCCTTCCCCAGCCAGAGCATACAGTTGTGACGGACGCGTCCCTTCTGGGATGGGGCGGTCACATGGGAGAGGCGGAGATCAGAGGCCTCTGGTCTCCGGCGGAGTCCCGGCTCCATATCAACCTTCTGGAGCTCCGGGCGATCCGGCTTGCACTCAAGGCATTCCTTCCCTCTGTCAAAGGGAAGGTAGTGCAGGTGTTGACAGACAACACCACCGCCATGTGGTACTGCAACAAACAGGGCGGGGTGGGGTCTTGGACCCTTTGTCAGGAGGCTCTGCGCCTCTGGACATGGCTGGAACATCAGGGCATGTTCCTGATGGTTCAACACCTGGCAGGTTCTCTGAACGCCAGGGCGGACGAACTCAGCCGCAGGTGCATGATGGATCACGAATGGCGTCTTCACTCGCAAGTGGCGCAAGGACTCTTTCTACAGTGGGGAGAGCCTTGGTTAGATCTATTCGCCACCGAAGAGAACGCGCAATGTCATCAGTTCTGCGCGTTGGAATTTCCAAGGCGGCACTCGCTCGGCGACGCTTTTCGTCGCGAGTGGAGTTGCGGTCTGTTGTACGCCTTTCCGCCTATACCACTTCTACCCAGAGTGTTGAAGAAGATTCGGCACGACCGGGCCCAAGTCATTCTTGTGGCTCCGGACTGGGCTCGAAGAGTTTGGTATCCCGAGCTACTCAATATGAGCATAGATCCCCCGATCCGTCTGCCTCTTCGGGAGGATCTTCTGTCGCAGCAGCAGGGGACGTTCCTCCACCCGAACCTGTCCAGTCTACACCTGCTTGCGTGGAGATTGAGCGGCGGCAGTTGATTCCTTTCGACTTGCCTCCCGAAGTTTGTGATGTGATTCTGGCAGCCAGGCGTCCCTCCACTAAGGTGGTATACGCCTGCAGGTGGAACAAATTTGTGGCATGGTGCACAGCAAAGGCTGTGGATCCCCTTTCTGCCCCTCTTTCTGAGGTCCTTCTGTTCCTTCTCTCTCTGGCCCAACAGGGTTCTGCCCTGGGTACCATCAAGGGTTATCTTTCTGCTATCTCGGCCTTCCTCAGGCTCCCTGATCAGCCCTCCCTTTTCAAGTCCCCTGTTGTTAACAGGTTCTTAAAAGGCATTACTCACCTCTTCCCTCCTGTTCCGTTTGTAATGCCTCAGTGGGACTTGAACTTGGTTCTTACCTTTTTAATGTGCGCTCCCTTTGAGCCTCTGCATAACTGTCCTCTTCGTCTTCTGACTCTGAAGACAGCCTTTCTGGTGGCCATCACCTCCGCTCGGCGGGTGAGTGAGCTCCAGGCTCTATCTTGCAAACCTCCCTTTCTGTCTGTTCATCCAGACAAGGTTGTTCTTCGGACGCGTCCGTCCTTCTTGCCAAAGGTGGTTACTGCTTTCCACATTGGGCAGACCATCACTTTGCCCACCTTCTTTCCGCCTCCGCATCCTTCCAGAGAGGAAGAGAGGCTCCACCGTCTGGACCCAAAACGTGCGCCTCCTTCTATATCGACCGCACAAAACACTTCCGGGTGGATGACCAGCTCTTTGTTGGCTACGTGGGCGCCAAAAGGTCGGGCGGTGCACAAGAGGACCATCTCCCGCTGGGTTACCTTGTGCATCAAGACCTGCTATTCTTTGGCCAAGAAGGAGCCTCCTGTTGGGCTGCGTGCCCATTCCACCAGGGCAACGGCTGCTACCACGGCCTTGGGCCGCGGTGTTCCGCTGCCGGTTATCTGTCAGGCAGCTACGTGGGCCTCGCTGCACACGTTTACAAAGCATTACTGCCTTGACAGTCAGGTCCGGAGGGACGGCTTCTTTGGCCGTTCTGTCCTCCAGGACTTCCTTGTCTGATCTTTGTTCGCAGACCCACCACCGGGGTTGGTATTGCTGGGGTATCTATTCTAAGGTAAGGAATCTGTCACTAACGTGTCTCTTTCAGATGCACAAGTTACTAACTTGTGTAACGATATATCTGTAAGAGACAGTAGTTAGTGACAGATTCCTACCGCCCACCCATCCTCCCCGTTCTGCGAACTGGATTTCTAGGGTTAAGGACATCCCTTTCAGGGCCCTAGTATTTTTCAGACACCTGTGTCAGCTTCTTGCATGGCTCTGCGTTCCTGGCGCGGAAAGTCCTGTACAGAACTGACGTCAGCGCGCAGGGGCGGCGCCTAAGTACTGCCCGCGACGTCATCCCGGCGATCACGACGCCGACGACGGACGCGGAGCCGCACGACGCCGCCTACCGACGCGCAAGGGTACTGCTACGCAAAACTTTCCGGATCCAGCCTGACGCCTGGGGATATTCTAAGGTAAGGAATCTGTCACTAACTACTGTCTCTTACAGATATATCGTTACACAAGTTAGTAACTTGTGCATCGCTGCACACTCCCACCACTGGCACCCAGGTAAAGGACGTTCCCATAGTCCAGGCGGGAGGTCACCAACGCATGGGTTAAAGTTTTCCTGGCGGCTACGGGGAGCACGTCCAAGACCTTCCGAAGGCTTTTCATTATTCCGAAACATTTTCCGGCCACCGCTCTCGTGTGGTGATCAAACGAAAGCTTAGAATCCAGCCATATCCCCAGGTTCTTAACCTGGTTACTGGAGGTGGGAATAGTGCCCAAATTCTGCGGCCACCACCTCGATGACCATATTGAGGAGCCTTCCCTACAATTAGGACCTCCGTCTTACTACCGTTAAGTTTTAGACAATTATTTGACATCCACTCTTCCAACTCCTGTAAACAGGAGGCGAAAGTAGTGGCAGCCTCAGTGTGAGAAAGAGACACTATCAGTTGTGTGTCATCTGCATATGATACAACACTGACACCATATTTCCTGATTATGTCTGCCAAAGGGACCATATAAAGATTAAAAAGAGTGGGGCTGAGTATAGAGCCCTGGGGAACCCCCTGAGCTAGTTTAATGCTCTTGGAGAAGTGCGGTTGTTGGGATACTTGAAAACTTCTGTCCTGTAGAAAGGATCTCAGCCACTTCAGAGCCAGCTTATCCAGCCCTCCTTCCTTAAGGCGCTGTAGGAGTATTGGGTGGGCGACGGTGTCAAAGCGGCACTAAGGTCCAACAGGACCAGTGCCACCGTCTGCCCTTCATCTACATGCCTGCGAATGGTTTCTGTAGACAGAAGCAGAGCTGACTCCGTGGAGTATGTGGCCCGAAAGCCTGATTGTGTCGGGTGGAGTAAGCCGTGCTGGTCCATGTGCATAGTCAGTTGAGAGTTGACCACTTTTTCTGCTATTTTAGCAAAGTAGGGCAGAAGCGAAACTGGTCCTAAGTTCTCCAACTGACTTGCACTTACACCCGGCTTCTTTTTTATAGGAATCACTACCGCTTCTTTCCATTTTTGTGGGACCACCCCTGAGTCAAAGGAGAGTTCTAAGAGGTGTCCAATATAAGGTATTAGTACCTCCATACTCTCCTTCATCATTTTTGGAGTCATAGGGTCCCTGGGAGAGCCGGACTTAATGCTCACCTTAAAACTTCTGTGTGTGTCAAGCTTACCGGATCCCTTTCGCCGGTTGACTACATGGTGATGCATCTCTCACATCTGGGCTGTTCTCGCTGTGTTCCATTGTGCATTTCTTTTACGTGGTGTGGTTCTAGCGGTACACGTGGTCTGCCCATGTGTAGTTCTGTCCCCGCATGCGTGTCTCTTCTTGTAGTCCTGGTTATGTCATTTTGCTTGTTGACGTCCGCCTCTCACATGTCATTTTGTGAAGGGGCGATTGCGCAATGACAGGTCTTGTGTCTCTGGACATGGTCAGCATCCTGCCACTGCTGTCCAAAGTTTCCTAGCTGGTACGCTTTCAACAGTGCTTCTCCACTGTTGTGCATGCTCGACCTGTATGCTCTGACTCGGTCATACCGTCTTGCCCTCTCTCTGGGTCTTTGTCTCTTGCAGATCTGTTGGATCCTGCGGATCCATTGGCTCCTATGATCAGTTCATCTTCTTTTGCGGAAGTTATGTACTCTCACATTCCAGACTGACATTCTGCTTCTGTGCTCCCTTTCAACCCTGTGTAAACGAGAGGGCTTTCATGCCGTCCCTGGACGGCTTGTGATGCTTTTGCCTCCCAGTGTTTTCCGCTCCTTACAGAGCTTACTGGTCTGGTGTTGGCCACGCTGGCATTGCTGTCCCCACTGTGTTTAGTCAACTTGTTGGCGACTGGGTTCTTTTGGAACTTGGTGGGGTTCAGTCACAGACCCGCCTCCTATGGGGTATGGCTTTGGTATCTATTCTAAGTTAAGGAATCTGCGGCTAGATGTCTATCAGATGAACGAGTTACTTACCTTCGGTAACGATGTATCTGGTAGAGACACAGTCTAGCCGCAGATTCCTTAACGCCCGCCCATCCTCCCCGCTCTGCGAGGACCTTTTCAGGTTGGGTTTTATGCACTCTCCTCCTTCCGGGTGGCTCTTATCTTCCTACGGAGTGGCGTCTTTCACCTCCCTCCTCGGTAGGATGATTCATTCTGTTTTACTTGTTCTTCTCCACCCATGCTCGTGATTGGGCGGCGGGTTCATGAATCCTTCTACATCCCTACTCCTTCCAGTGTGGGCCCTACTAATGTTCTTCTTCCCTCCCTCCCTCCTTCTCCTTTATTCTGGGGTCTCTTGTGTCTTCACTCGACTACAGTCAATGGGTTTGGGGTCTATGTGACTGTGCCTCAGTCCATAGTTCTCTTACAGGGGGTACGGCATCCCTGGTGTTGCCGACCTTTGGTTGATCGTCATTACTTATGTGGTTCAGGTCTTGTTGCCCTTAGCGGGTAGATCTTGCTACTGCAGGCTTCCTGTGGTCTGCCTTGACATTCTTTCCATATGTCGTTTTGCCTCGGGGGAGGGCATAGTCTTCGCTTTTGCGGGGCTGTTTCTCAGAGCGGTGCGGTGCTCTGGTTTTTTCCCTTAAATTGCTTTCAGTATACAGTGCTTGTCACTGTTAATTATGGTGATGTTTCTCATCATTCGATTCTTTGTTTCCCTGATTTTTCATCTTTCTCGCACACTGTTCCCATACTCTCACATTTTTTGGTGGTGGCTCCGCGTTGTGCTGCGGAAAAGTTTCTTCGAAGAAAACTGACGTCAGCGCGCCGGGAGGGACTTATATGGCTCCACTGATGTCATGTACGTGGACGTCATCAGGGCGGAGCCATGCGGCGCCGCCCCCCGGCACGCAGAGGTGCTGCTGCAAAAAATTCTCCGGATCCAGTCTGACGCCTGGGGATATTCTAAGTTAAGGAATCTGCGGCTAGGCTGTGTCTCTACCAGATACATCATTACCGAAGGTAAGTAACTCGTTCTTTAAGAATTGGTTCATGCAATTTATCCATGAGGCGAAGTTATTTGCCTCTTCCATATTTCTGCGCCATAAAATAAGAACATCCATGTACCGTTTCCATACCTTGATCATTCTAAATGGGATCTCATCACTAAAGAGCACCCTAGATTCGAAATCATGTACATGACCACGCCAGGCTTGGAGCGATGGTGCTCCCCACGGAAGTCCTATGGGTCTGTAAGTAGACCTCCCCTTCATACTCGAAATAGTTCTTTTTCAATGCAAGGTGGGCACAGTCCATTACACATTCCTTTGGTGTCATGAAATCCTATTGAAGATCTGAGAGAATTAAGTCTTCAAACTTAAGTTTCTTTTTGTGGAATACTTGGATAAAATGCTTCTACATCCATGCTAATCAACAGTTCATCATCGGGGTCATATCACAAATCGATCAAGATGTTCAGAAGTTCCTTTGTTTCTTTCAAATAGGTCAGTCTGCTCCACAAATGGGTCTCAAGAACTAGTCACAAAATGTGGATAACGGTTCCAAGGCTGAACCTATCCCTGAGTCTCCCTAGTGGGGGATGAATACCCTTATGTTCCTTTGAGAGAATATACAAGTAAGGGATTAGAGGGGCTGGATTGTACAGGATTTCAGCTTCTTTTTTAGTGATCCAACTGTTTTCTAGTCCTTTATCCACTAGAAATGTTACTACTTCTACTGCATCCACAGTTGATCCCTTGGTAATTTCTTATAGTTTCTCTGCACATTTAGATGTTTCCTACATTCAACTTTGTACATCCCACAAGGGAGGACAACAATTGCGCCTCCCTTATCTGCCAGTTTTATAATGATGTCTTTGGCTTGTCAAATTTAGATGATTGCCTTTCGGTCTTCTTTTATGATACTGTGGAAGTGGTTCTGGTTCGATAATTTCAACTTATCTATTTCATTGTTGACCGCTTCCTCGAAAACCAACTCATTGGATGTCTTCGTTTGAAGTGTAAGTTGACTTTTCTTTTTTTAGACCTCTGTAAATCTTTCAGGCGCTCCATATCTTTTCCCATTTTTTCGGGCACCCCCTGCTCTTATATATAGTTTGTTCCGCCTGTCTTCACCAATCTAGGTCCACTGAACCAATTCTATTATGGATCCTGATGCATATTTAGACCATAAGGTCTCTGTACCTGTCAGCCCCTTCTCGAGGCCCCACCTTCCCTTTGTTTGCAATGTGCCTTCCACTGCTGTGAGGTTTCCAATGAATCTTCTCCTTCCACTCAGTCTTCTCTGAAGCCAGGATACATTTCCTCATGAGATTTTTTAAAGATTCTTTTGGAATTTCTGGATTTTGAAGTAAGTTAAAAAATATCCATAATTTCAGAGACTTAATCTCCTTTAATTTCTTCTTGAATGCAGAGACTGAAATCTTGAGTTTATCAGGGTATTTTTGCTGGTCTTTATCTGAACTTACAGGTTATCCGAGAGTCTCTTTGGTGTTTTCATTATAAGCACCAGTCAATCGCGGGTGCATTTCCATGCAGTCACCTACCTATCTTTATGGCATGCCTTGTCATCCAAGAAGATCCTTTGTTTATTTATATTGATCAGTCCTTCTGGTGCTGCACTTCCTCTCAGGTTCTCCGTAATAAGAGCTCCATGTAGCAATGTTTGAACCTGTCTTTTTTTAAATTCTACCAGAGAATCCCAATCGCCATGTTGTGAAGTTCACGGATTAAATAACACATCTCCCAAAAGTGCTAGGAGAAATGTGACCACTTCGTTGTCAAAAGATAGCCCTTCCGCCATTATTGTTATTCTGAAGCAAAGTTCACTCGTAACTCACACAATCAAAAAGCCTCTCACAGCTGATACGCTGCGCAGCACATTGACTCGCACAACAAAAGAGTTAGAAATGGTAACATTGCAAGAAGTCCTACCATGTCGTTGAGCCAACATGGCAATAATATACCTCAAAGACTCCTCCCTCCATTTCCCAAAGAACAACCAACACAAAACATTCCGAGGTTTGTGGTCGATGTAGGAAGCTGGCTCTGTATATACTATACCAAAGTGAGGTATAGTGTGCACAGAGTCCAGTGGAACACAAAAGGTAGGCAGAGGTAAAGTTAGATAGCACCTCACTCTCTTTTTGTGGTAGTGTGGTCGAGCAGTAATGCCTTATCAGAGGACAGTGTTAAGCATTTGTTGTACACACTCAGTCAGCAAATGAATTCACACACTCAAAGACTAAACTTCAGACCAATTTGTTTTGTATAAAAATATTCTTTGTTATTTTATTTCCTAGAACCAAGCAAGCGTGGCACAGGTAAGTGATGAATACTTTGCAGTAAATATACAGTTATAATACAGTTTGGATTGTAATTGTATATGCATTTTGTTTTGACTTGCAGTATTTGTTATCAAAACAGTATTTGTTTTGATAACAGCAGTATTGTTACTGAGAAATGCAATGCTTTGTAAATACAGTACATATACTTTGAATGGGCTTTCAATGGGTAGTCTCCGGTTTGCAAAAGCACTGCATACTCGGGGACGAAGGTCTTCTGGGTGCGACCACCACTTGGAGAGGTAAGTTGGGATCTTGCGGGTTGGTTAGACACCATCTGTTGGGCCACCCAAGGCCGTGGGGCGTCGGGTGCAGGGGTGCCTTTTAGGGTCGGATCTTCTTACCAGCTCCTGGTCGCGGTTGGGGGGGACCTTCCGGTTTGAGGCTGCAGGCGTCGGCTGGAGGCTTGAGGCAGGTCAGGGGTCGCCGGAACTCAGGTCAAGATCGCCGGGGAGACCTCCTCTTGGTGTTGGGCCACTCGGGCCGTGGGCGTCTGGTGCAGAGTGGTGCAAACTCGCGGATCCTTGCGGAGCTGGAGTCTGTTGTTTGATCAAATCTGGTGTTCATGGGAGACAGAGTCTTTGGGATTGAAGACGGGCAGGTCCTCCGGGTTTCTCGAGGTTGCTGGCTGCAGGACACACCTGGGTTTCGCTGGAGCAGGTTCGAGGTGGGGACAGGTCGGTAGGGCTGGGGCCAAGTCGGTGGGCATTGTCCTCCTTGTTATCTTCGGCACGGCTGTTCGGTCCTTCTTTTCTTCTTATGGTTTCTTGTCTGAGGAAGCAGGTTCAGGTGTGCCCCTAAATACTAGATTTAGGGGTGTTACAGGTAGGTAAAAAGGTTGGGACCAATGGGTCCCTTCCGTGGGGTGGGTACACCCCCTATTATGCCACCCTCCAGCGGGAGGGGGGCATAAGCCTTTCCATGGTTGGCTGGGTCCCCCCATCTGCAAGATGGCAGGGACTGAGAGTTGTGCTTCACCTCGCCTCCCCCACATGAGGGGTGGCGTTGGCAGAGGTGGGCACACCTCTCTTCCTCACTTGTTTTTCCCGCTGGTTCTCCTGCCCAAAGTGGGGGTCAGAACCAGTGAGGATCAGTTGCTGAAAGCAGCAAGTGGCCTGGTGAAGCTCACATAGGCGGCAAGCCTTCATTTAGATCCTGTAAAACAGCCAAACGATCATGGATATCAAATGGTTTCCCATCCGCCACTGTGCCTTCACAATCAAGATCAGGTACCAACATTCTCGTCCCAAATAGGACCTCATATGGAGTGACACCCCCTAGAGAACTTCTTGGCTGATTGTTGAGTGCTCTCTGAACCCCATATAAGTGATTGAGCCAACTACCGCCCTTGCCTAATACCCTAGCTGTTAAAGATTGCTTTAAATCCCGGTTCTTCCTCTCCACAACCGAATTTCCCTCAGGATGGTACGGAGAGGAGTACCGCAATGCTACGCCCATACCTTCCATGGCCTCTTTGTAAGCTCGAGAGCTAAACGCCGGGCCACGGTCAGAATGTAACGTGCCAACTGCGTATGTCCCTATAAAGACTCGCAAATCTTTTATAACATTTCGAGCGTCAGCCGAGCGCTGAGGCCAAACCCATAGGAATCTGGAACAAGAATCCACTGCCACCAAGATATACTTGTAAGCCCCATCCGATTGTAAAGGACCGCAGTGATCCAGATAAACACAAGCAAGAGGTTTGTCTGATTTTAATAATGGTGTCTGTGCCGGGCGTGTTACTGTGGAGCCTTTCATTTGTTGACAGATGTCACATTTCAAGACATATTCTTTAGTCTTGTTTCGCTAGACCTGGCCACCAATAGCGCTGTTTCAACAAGGAAATAGTCGCTGTAACGCCTGTGTGCGCTGAACCCAAACCCTTGTGTGCTCCAACAATCAAACCATGTCTACGATCCATATTTGGTATTACTCTATCCCCCACTCCAGGAATTTGAGCATATGGAATGTTGTGTGCATCTAATTTGTAGGAGTACTTAAGTGGAAAACTTTTTGGTACTGCTGAGCTGCCTTTGTCCGAAGCAATGACAGCAACCATAATCTCACCGTCTACTCTCGTTTTTGAACGAGTGATTGCAGCTACGGAAGCCATTCGCACAGCCCCCTTTGCGGCTTCATCAGCCAATGAATTCCCTTCAGTGTGAACGCCATCACGTTGATGACTCAGTGTGTGTATCACGTGAGCCCTCGGTAGTTCGTTCTTCAACTCTACTACCTGTTCCCATAGCATTTTATGCTTCATTGTGCCACTTTTTGCATCTTTAAACCCGTTTAGTTCCCAATGTTGTAAGTACTCATTGTACGACTGTACACAGTAAAAGGAATCACACACAATAAGTGTGGGGAGTTCTAAGTGCCAGTATCAGTGCTTTTAACTCTGCCAACTGAGCCGTGCAGTCTCCTAGAGATTGTGTTTTTGTGCAACTCGGATTTATACTTTCCATCCCGCATGCGACCTTTAACGATAGCACACGCTGCGCTGTATTGTTGCTTACTCCCTATGGCCGGTTGAGCAGATCCGTCAGTGTAAATAATGTATTCATACTGATCTAGAGGCAAAATCTCATTTGGTAGAGGATATTCTTGTTCATATTGCAGGAATGCTTGTGTTTTTAGACTTGGATCAAATCTGTATTCAACATCCGTTGCAGTAAGAGAATTAGCCCATTGTATCCATCTCGGATCTAAGGCTTTCGCATTTGGAATGCTAGCCTTTGTAACAGCTTCTAAAGCCGGTACCAGGGTTATGACAATTATGCCTTTCCCCTGAGCCAGGGCTCGTTCTCTTGCTACAGCGGTCTGAACAGCTGTCAGTATTTTTTCCGTTGAAGTGAAACGCATTTCTGCGTTTGTGTACAGGTGTGATTTGTATGCGATCGGTACTGTTTCGCCTTCATTGAAGGTTAAGTAAGTGTACCCACATTGACCCGCTATTATTCGGATCACCAAGTTGCCTACGTTTACGTGTGTCTGTAAGTGTTTGGAAGCAATCATGTCTTCTTGTAATGAACGTAGGATATTTGAATGTTCCTGTGTCCAATGTCTAACTGAAAAGTCAGGTATTATTAAGTCGTAGAAAGGTTTCACTCTTTCTGCGTAATCCAAAATGTATGTTCTGCCAAAATTTAGGAATCCCAGTATTGATTGTAAACTTTTCAATGTTTTTGGAGGTTGGAGCAGCGCACACTTTTCTAAAAAGTTAGCTGCCAGACTTTTCCCTTCACTTGAAAGCTCATATCCTATAAATAGGACACTGAGGTGGGCTATTTTTGATTTTTTAAAGTTAAATTTAGAGGCGAATCCCATAATAATGGTGCTCACTCTGGTCAAGTGCCTCATCAAGTCATCGTCCGTCAGATAAATATCATCCACATAGGACAATGCTTCCTCATCAAAATTTTGGAGTAACTCAGTTACTCTTGCTGAAAATACCCCAGGGCTGTTCTTATATCCCTGGGTTAGACCACAAAATTGTCGCTGGGACCCTAACGCTGAGAATGCGGTTAAATACCTGCTTTCAGGCGCTATGTTTTGGCAGAAAAATCCATTTGATATATCAAGTGTTGTCTTGTATTTTTTTCACACAATGTTATTCATCAATGTGGCACTGTGTGCGTTTTGGACAGCGAATGTCTTTGTGCATATGTTTAAATGTCTGTAATCTAAAACTAGACTATCTGAATTGTCCGGTTTTGATACGGGAAACAAAGGATTGTTCATTGGTGAGGTGCAATTTTCGATCACCCCTTGGTATTCAAGTTGATCTAAGATCTCCCTGACCTGTTTTTTAGCTTCTTGCTTTATTGGGTATTGAAACTTTTAATGGGATCACTTGGTGGGTTGACTCCTCATCCCACCCTGCATGATTTTTATACAATGCTGGCGCTAGGGCTACTGCCCACTCCCGTGCATATGCATGTTTAAGGTGTATGGGGACGAGGTCGGAGAATGTTGGAAAAATTACATTTTCTCCCCTAGGGCACTCCATAACAAATGCTGACGGCCAATCTTGTTCTGCTAATAGGATGTCATACCTGGATGACAGATTTTCCCAAAAGAGACCCTTAACTTTCCTGGGCTTGTCTCCCTCCATTTGGAGTGTTTTCTCGCGTAACTTATGTGGGACGCTCACCCTGGTGTCTGGTGTTTCCACCGTGATGTAATCATTCAAGTCCGCTGTCACCAGAAATTCCTTCAGGTTCTGGCGAGCTATTGTTACTTCTGCCGCACTGTCTAGCATCGTCTGAGCCCATTCCCCGTTCAGAAGCTGCGTCCTCAGAATTCTGGGCATGTCTGATCTTCAGACCTGCAACTTTCTTTTTCTTAAATTGAGGTTTTGATTTTGGCTTTTCTTCTTTTTTGGAAGTGTAGTCTTGAGCGTGCTGTTTGTCTCTGGACTTTGTGCGCTCTTCTTTGTGTTCTGACCGTCCTTCTCTCTCGGAGTTTTTCGTCGAGCCCTGAAAGGAATGAGAGGAACGTGTATCAGTATCCTAATACCTGTCAGGTTTCCTAATATTATCCCTATTCCTGAGATTATACCTCTTTTCAGAGGGCTCCTGTAGTGGAGATGTACCTCGGGATTGAGATCTCTTTTCTGAAAAGTTCTGTTTTTTATTATCCCACTTCTTTTTAGAAGCTTGGAAGTGTCCTTTTTAGGACTGCCCATCAGTTGTGGTTTTAAAGCTTTCCCACCCAAACTGTCTCTGCCTAATTCTGCATACGCAGTTTCTATTATTTTGGGCAGTTCGTGTTGTTGATCTAACGGACAGAACTCCCTTAGGCGTTGGGGGATTGCCACTGAAGCTGCTTCCCCTTTAATATTGGCTAGTATTATGGCTGGTACCTGGTCGTAGTTATTTAATAACTTCATTCCTAAGTTCAGAGCAGGCTCTGCTCCGTACTCGTTCTGTATTTGTCTTAATACATCTGGTGCCACTGCTAATGAAGGAATACCATGTGTTCTGGTATATATGGCAGCAAAGACTGTACCCCAAGAGGTACAATCCTCTAACTGTGGTGTTATCTCCATGGGCAAGCAGATTGTTAGCATTCTGTGTTTTTCAAACGTGGTAGTATTTGGAAATACTGCCTCGAGCTAAGTTATTTTCTGATCTACCCAGATGGTATTTGTTCACGTTTCGTGGGCATTTTGCCCATTACCGCATGTAATGTTTGTGGAGTTATTTTAGTTGCTGTACCCTGAGATTGAGTTCCATTTGTTGCAACTGTTGCTGGTTGGACTGTGAAAGTCCTCATGACTTATTGCGTCAGGTGTCTGTAGATTCTAATTAAATCTTTGTGTTGTATGGGTAAGTCTGGTTGTGGCATTGTTTCAATGTCCGGATTTGTTGTGTAGGCCGCTAATATTGGCCATGTTGCCCCGTCTCCTCCGAGCTGGCCTAATCTTACTCTGTGTCTTAAGTGGGGTAGGGCGCCTTTAAACCAGTAAAAATGTTCCTGGAACGAGAGTGGAACTTTTATGTCCTCGCAAGGACCGTATTCCGCTGGTGCATCTCCTTCTACATAGTAGTGAAATGTGTGTGTTCTTGCATCTGCTTCTGGGAATGTAACCCACGAATAGAATACCTCTGTTTTGTTTGATTTGTGCGCCTCAAAGACAAAAGCTACTAAGCCACCCCTAGGTGTTAAACCATATTCTAGAAGTTTTAGGGTGATAGTACGTCTGAATTTAGGTGCAATGAGAATTCCATCCACCTCTTCATCTTCTACTGAAATGCGTCTAGCCACCACCGGGTTATCCTGGTTGGTTGTGTCCTCAGTCATTTTGGAAAGTAGTTTGTTCAAGGGAACTAAGATAAGGTTTTATGCACAATTTAGGAACAAAAATGCCCTTGAAGCTTGATTAACCAGCAGCCAATAAATAAGGGTATTTCGCCTACTGAGCTGTGGCGGAGTTTTTGTGCCCACCCACTCCAGACGTCTCTGGTGTTTGTGAGTCGGGGTCTCTGAGAAATAGCACGACTGAACTACTCAGATTCTACTGTTAAATAAGTACCTAACCAACGTTGGCGGCGCCATGTCGTGTAGTTCCTATAGTACCCATGCAGTACCTGCGCGTTTGGATAACATAAACTGTGGGATTGGTGGCAGACTGGTTCCGTACACCCTCACCGAGAAATGTTAGCCTGTTTGCATTTAAGCTAGCTCACAGTGCCACTAATGTCTCCTCTTATCGGGGTGAGATTAGTTTCTGGCAACCTCAGAACATGACAACCCTGATCCCTCAAGATTGTGGAAACAATGTACTACTTTTCGCTCAGTCACTCGTGCTCATTTAGTTTATCTCAGAGATACACAGAAAAAAATAGTCTGGGCGTTTCAATAAGGATTTATTGAACAGTTGTTATTCTCGTGTAAAATATATGAGCTGTAACAACCATTAGACAGTAGCAGAGATATATCATTAGCAGTACTATAAATATAAAAGGATAGTACAGTTCTACCATCTTGCAATAAGCATGAATAAATACATGGATATAAAATGCAGGATAAAAGTGCGCGTACTCCTACGATGCCTAGCATGTACCTAGCATGTGAGTAGGTGTGAAGCCAAGAATCCCTCTAAGGTTTAGTCGAACCCCATTACCTGAAGTGTGAGAATACAGGAGCCATTCTTGGTCTCGAGTTGGACACCCCGCAAGGGATGTTCAGACCACTGTCAGCTGGAGCGTCTGCATGTAGGAGCCTCAGCGTCTCTGATCAGTGTGTCAGCCTGGAAGTCTCGGTTCCCTCTGTCTAACATTAGCAAGAGGTGCTATATTTATACAGAAAGTATCTAGGACTCCTTTGTCCCTTGTTGCTTGTATTAGCCATTGTTGGATTTGAGGATGACGTGTGGGATGAGCCGTGTACGTAGATATGGGGAGGAAGGTGGTGTAGCCCCAACCTGGTTTCTAAGAACCCTTATGAATATTCATTCATACTGTGTGAGTCTATTGATGGAGTTATAGGACTCTATTGTTCAGGAGAAACCCTCCTTCTGCACCCAGGACTAGAACCAGGTAAAGGTTCAATCCTAAAAGGCACGTTACAGTGCAGTGTAGGGGAGGTAATGTAGGTGAAGGGGTATGATGTTACCCGGGCCTATATTAGGGTACCTATATGAAACATAACAAAAGGAAGGAGACCCCAGTCCTACACGGTCAGTCGGCAGTTGCATCTTGGTTATGGCAACTCTTCGACGACCGCTGCCCCAGATGAGGGAGCGAAGTAGGGAATCTAGTTCCCCGAAAAAGAAACTGGTAGGAATGACTGATATATTGTCAAAGTGGTATACAATCCTCTTCGCTAGTGCTATTCTAACTATTGGAGCACAACAGTAGGGTCTTCCAGAAGCCCACCATGGCCCGTATGCCTGCCAGCACTTTCCGGTGGTTGCCCTCATTTAAGTCCTCAGGGGAGTGATAGTCTGGTTTATTTAACGATGGGCCTGGGCTCTCCATGTCAGCCTTTTGTCTCCTATGTGCATCTCCTGCGTGGGGGTGGGGGGTGGTCCGGACTTAAAGGATAAATAGTGGTTTTGCAGCGTGAATCTTTCTGGATTCACTATGCTGTGCATTACTCCGCCATCTAGTGGTTTGGTCCGGAATTGTAGTATTTCTTCTCTTTTCTTTTTCATGGCCCAGGTGGGCGTCGACATACCACCATTTGGTGTCCTTCGTGACGTCGATGCGCTTCCTCCAGAAGCTCCCACCTTTGGTCGCCATCTTCAGATTCTTTTTTCCGCCGTTGGGTCTGGATCGTTGTCGAAGATCTCCAGAGTTTTGGAAGAGGAATCGACGGAAAACGAGAAAAATCGCGAAAATAGAAGATCGCACCCGACTACAGACCAGGTAGCCGGGACTACTAAGGAGAAGAAAATTTCAAGAGAACTCGACGTTCTCACGAGAATGCATGCACAGGGGGCTCCCTGAGCGCAGGAATGGACAAAACTCCCTTCAAGTTTTGCACCAATTGCCACCACAAATACGCCCAGAAGGACCAGCATCCAGTCTGCAACCTCTGCCTGCCACTCGACCACAGCAGCGAGGACTGCAACGCGTGCTCGACGTTCACACCCAAGACTCTCCGAGTAAGAGAGAGGCAGAGAAGGGCGAACCACACCATGCAGGGGCAGGGGCCACCTCCATCGCTCCGAGACTTGGGCCTCTTCAGTGGAGAGGAGGACAACATCGCCGAAGGACCGGAGGACTGCACGGTCATCGAAGTCCATAAGAAAACGTCGAAGGAGGTAACAGTCGACGGCCCCCAAACACTCGACCGACACTCGAAAGAGTGAGCAAAGTCCTCGAAGGGAACAGTGCCGTCGAAACACTCGACGAAAGCAACTGCACCCAAGGACAAAGAGCCCAGCGGATCCTTTGAAAAGGACTCCCGGACGGCAAAGACCCACGAAAAATCAGTCGTCGAAGAAAGCCCCCGAAAAGGGCTCCTCGACGCCGAGAAACGAAGGGTCGACAACCGCTTCGACGACAACTCGACGACCATGAAGCGAAGCGCTCAAACCCTCGACGCCGAACAGGCTGCCGATATGGAAAGGAAGAAAAGGAGGCTCGAGGCCAAAATGGCGAGCATCCTGCAGCGGAAAAAGGACTTCGACGACAAGATGAGTCAGTACACCATCCCGCCGAGGTCGAAAGGGGCTTCCAGGACACTGAACCGCCGAAAACTCCTGAACCGGTCGAAGAACAGGAAGAAGAGGCCCTGTATTACTTCGAGGGAGAAGGCGAGGAAGAACAGCTAACCTACCAGGACTCGACGTCCTCGGAGGCGCAAGACTTAGAGTGGCATGACCTCGACGCCGAATTGCCAGAAGAAGGGGTAGACACATACCCTTCGAGGCCTTCACCACCAGACGATATAGGGATCTATAATATGGTGGTCAAGAATGCTGCACAGACATATGGGGTAAAATTGGAGGAGGAGAAACCCAAGGCTTGCTTTCTTCTGGAGACTCTCTTACCCACACCAACAAGGAGTCAATTCCTGCCCATGCTCCCTAATGTGCTGGACCAGGGCAGGGAGGCATTCAGGGAGCCATCTATATGTAAATCTGTAACCCCAAGAACAGAAAAGAAGTACAAGCACTCCTCAAAGGACCCTGCATACATTCAAGGATCAGTGCCAGCCGATTCAATAATCACGGCAACAGCTAGGAAGAGGGCCAATGTGCCCACAAATGCAGGACCACCTCCTGACAAGGAGAGTAGGAGAATGGACCTCACGGGGAGGAAGGTAGAACGGAGTGCGGCAATCCAATGGCACAACGCCAACTCCAACGCCCTAATCAACAGGCATGCATACCAGCACTGGGAGGAAGTAGGGAAACTCCTAAAGCACCTACTGGAACAGTACCAGCAGAGGGCAACCCACCTGGTAGAGGAGGGCAAAAACATGGCAAACACATGTTTAAAGTCGGCCTTGGACGCAGCGGAGACGTCCAGCAGGCAGATGATGATCGGGGTGACAGAGAGAAGGCACGCATGGCTTAGGATTTCGGGCTTCAAGCCGGAGGTGCAGAATAACATCCTGAACACGCCCTTCAACGGAGAACAACTTTTTGGGACACCAGTTGACGAAAAGTTAACTCAACTCAAGAAAGACAACGAAACTGCAAGGTCCATGGGAGCACTGCAGTTCAGGGGAATGAGAAGGGGTACCCCCTCAAGAAGGCCAAATGGTAGGGGAGGCAATCAACCAAGTACCTCGCACCAAACCTTCCAACAAAGTTGTCAGGGAAACAACCAGGGACCGCAGCAACAGGGACAGCAGCAGCAGAACTGGCAATACCAGCCAAGGGGCCAGTCCTTTCGGGGACGCTCAAACGGGCGAGGACAGGCACGGAGAGGAGGGCAACAACCCGCCTCTAAGTGACTTCGCCAAGAGGCAGACGCCCACCCAGATAACACCTCAAGGGGGGCATCCAAGGAGGGAAAAAGTCCAAAAACAGATTTCAAGAGACAACCAGTTCCCCGAACATATAACACCAGTAGGAGGCAGAATAAGGAACTTCCTCCAGGAATGGAAGAAGGTCACAACGGACAAATGGATACTAAACATCATACAATACGGATACTGTATAGAACTAATAAAACAACCTCCAAACAAAAAGACAAGCAACAAGTCACACTCGGCAAAAGAACTTTCACTCTTGGTACTAGAGGCACAGGATCTGATCAACAAGGAGGCAATAGAGATAGTACCGTACAAGGAAAGAAACAAGGGTGTTTATGCCAACTACTTCCTCGTACCAAAGGTGGACGAGACGCTAAGGCCTATCTTGGACCTACGGTTCTTAAACAAGTTCCTAAGGACACAAAGATTCAAAATGATATCTCTGCAAGAGGTAATACCCCAGGTACAGGAAGGGGATTACATGGAAACTATAGATTTAAAGGACTCGTACTTGCACATCCCCATCAACAAAGGGCACAAACGCTTACTAAGATTTGTAATCAGCAAGACTCTCTACCAGTTCACAGTGCTCGCATTCGTGCTCAAATCAGCGCCAAGGGTATTTACAAAATGCCTAGCAGCAGTAGCAGTGCACCTAAGGAGGCAGGGATTACATGTATACCCCTACGACTGGCTCGTAAAAGCAAGCTCCTACAGCCAGTACAAACAACACATCCAGCAGGTGATATAAACTCTAATCCAACTGGGTTTTTCAATCCATTGGGGAAAGTCGTCAATAGAACCAGAACAGGTAAAAATATTCTTAGGGGCAGAGATCAACACCATACAAGCCAAGGTGTTCCCCAGCACAAAGAGGACCCTGGCAATACTGAAGGAAACACGTCTGTACCGCAAGGGGCAAGTTCTGACAGTGAAGACAGTGAGCAAACTAATGGGAATGATGGCTTCATGCATACACCTGGTCCCAAATATTCGACTCCACATGAGACCATTCCAGGAATGGATACAGCAGCAATGGTCACAGGCAACAGGGAGTTGGGAAGATCTAGTGGTTGTCACGCACGCAGTGCATCAGGAAATAGCGTGGTGGAACAGTGAAAACATATCACGAGGGAAACCATTCACACAACCAACTCCAACAGTGACCATCACAACAGAAGCCTCCCAGATGGGGTGGGGCGCACACATGAACAAACTCAAGGTGAGGGGGTTATGGTCGCAGCAGGACGCGGTCAAACACATCATCTACCTAGAACTAAAAACTGTGTTCCTAGCCTTAAAAGCCTTTCAGAAGGAGATGTACGGAAACAGGGTGTTGATCCAGACGGACAACACAACCACCATGTTCTACATCAACGAACAAGGTGGAACACAATCAGTAGCACTATCCGAGTTAGCACAGAAAATATGGGCATGTGCCATTCCACTTGAAATAGACCTACTAGCAGTACATCTTCCAGGGAAGGACAATGTGGAAGCAGACAGACTCAGCAGGCAGACATCAGCATCCCACGAATGGGAGATCAACCAACAAGAAATACAAAGAGTATTCCGGAAATGGGGGACACCGCAAATAGACCTATTTGCAATACTGCAAAATGCCAACACTTCGCATCCAGGCAACCAGACCATCGGTCACAAGGGAATGCGCTATGGATCAGTTGGTCAAAGACATTTGCATACGCTTTTCCCCCCGATACCACTGATACACAGGGTACTCAGCAAATGCAGGATCAGCAGCATGTCGCTAATACTAATAGCACCTCAGTGGGCCAGACAGTCCTGGTTCTCACAAATAGTGGAAATGGCGCAAGCACCAGCACACAGATTCCCAAAGAGAAGGGACCTGTTAACAATGCAGAACGGAAGGGTGCTACACCCAGAGCCAGAGAGCCTCAGCCTAGCTGCATGGCTCCTGAAGACCTAGAATTTGCACACCTCAAACTACCAGCAAGCACAATGGCAGTGCTCAGGGAGGCAAGAAGACCTACCACAAGAAAGTGCTACGTAGCAAAATGGAAAAGATTCTCCGAATGGTGCATTAGGGAGAAACTGCAAAGGAGAATCACAAAGGAATCAACAGTACTAAAATACTTAACGCACCTACTACAAAGGAAACTAAGCTACACATCACTAAGGGTACACTTGGCGGCGATAGTGGCTTACACGGTAGTAAAAAGATTCCTAGAAGGAGCAAAGAGAATCGCACCTCCAAACAGAATGCCAGCACCAACATGGAACCTCAACGTGGTGCTAACTCAATTGATGAAGGCACCATTTGAGCCTATTCACAAGGCTACACTACACATGCTCACGCTAAAGACAGCCTCCTTAGTGGCGATCACGTCACTACGACGAGTAAGTGAATTGCAAGCGATAACACTTCAAGAGCCCTACCTGCAAATACACGATAGGATTGTGATGAGAACAGACCCACACGTCATGCCAAAGGTGGTGTCACGATTCCACATCAATCAAACAATCCAAATACTTATTTTTTTCCAAAAACCTGCCACAAGCACAGAAAGGGCGCTACACACACTGGACGCCAGGAGGGCTGTAATGCACTATATAGAAAGGACAAAGCAGTGCAGAAAGACAAAGCAGTTCTTTGTTTCCTTTGCCAGCAGTTTTTTGGGATGACCAGTTACCAAAAATACCATTGCACGGTGGATTGCACAAACCATACAACTCTGCCACAAACAAGCAGGACAACTGTTACAAGGAGCAGCTCATGCTCACTCAACAAGGAAGAAAGGAGCAACAATTGCGTTTCTAGCTAACACACCAATTCAAGACATTTGCCAAGCTGCAACATGGTCTTCAGTGCACACGTTCACTAAGCACTACTGTGTAGATATCCAAATGAACAAGGAAGCGCAAGTGGGACAGAAGGTCTTACACCACATATTCAGTAACCAGAGCTCATCTTCCACCCAGCCACCACAATAAGGACAAACCGCTACAAAGTCTATGCACAGCATAGTGAATCCAGAAAGATTCACGCTGCAAAACGTATAGTTTCTTACCTGTCGGTGTAGTTTTGCTGCTTGAAGACTTTCTGGATTCACTAGCGAACCCACGCTCATCCGCCAGAAAGATGACAGGAGGAAAGGGATTAAAACTGGAGAAAGACTTAAAGGATTACAGGACAAACAAAGTAACACAAGACAAGAAAAAAGAATCCGAAGATGGCGACCAAAGGTGGGAGCTTCCGGAGGAAGCGCGTCGACGTCACGAAGGACACCAAATGGTGGTATGTCGACGCCCACCTGGGCCACGAAAAAAAAAAAAGAATACTACAATTCCAGACCCAACCACTAGATGGCGGAATAATGCACAGCATAGTGAATCCAGAAAGTCTTGAAGCTGCAAAACTACACCGACAGGTAAGAAACTATACGATTTTACCCAGTTAACTTACAGCCTGGCTGCGAAGTCTGAGTGTGGTCCAGAGAGAGTTGAGATTCATCGTGATGTCCCATACACAAAGCAGCGGGCCATCTGCGTACAGGGACACAGTGTTGGTAGTGCCTGCTAATGGTACACCTAAGGTCTCCCCTTCCTGGCAGAGGCAAACTGCCAGGGGCTCCATTGCCAAGGAAAAAAGTAGTTGGGAGTGCAGGCATCTGTCGTGTGCTATGCTCCACATGGAAGGGGGCCAAGATATATCGACCCAAGCCTCTTTGTGATGTGAGCTTCATATACAGTAGCCTTGTGTATGCTAACAGGGTAGGGCTTACCCCACACCTGCCGGAGCACCGCAAAGAGGTACAGCCATGTCAGGGTATCAAAGCCTTTTTCCAGGTCCAGGCAAGCGGCCCGGGGGTAGCGGTCCTATAGCTGATCCTGGACTTGGAACAGTCGGCAGATATTTTGAAAGGTATTCCTACCCAAGACAAACCCGCACTGGTCTGGGTGTGTCAATGCTGTGAGGACCTGACCGAATCGGTCCGCTAGAATCTTACCAAGGATCTTACAGTCTGCTGATAGCAGTGTTATCGGTCGATAAGAGGTCAGTAGTGTCGGGTCTCATTCAGGCTTCAGGAATGATACCAGAAGGGATTCACGTAGCGACCCTGTGAGTCCCAAGCCTTCCCTGTCCGCTTGTGAGTGATCCATGACCCCCGTGGGCAGATTATTTCTGTGATTTGGTTGCGTGTGTGTGTTCTGGCAAACCAGCCAGGCCAAAGTGCACCAGACCAGTCCCCTTCCCGATGCGTGCTTGCCGCGTACGCTTTGAAGTTATACCTTCGTAAATCCGCTAATTTATTTATTTTATCAGTGTTTTATATAGCACGAATGTTACCCCATAGGGTATCAGAGCGCTTCACAGTAAAGAAGTAAATACTTATTTCTTTAGTACATTTCGCTGGAAAGCATTTACCGTATAACCCATTAAAAACTTTAACAGTAACTTCACCCAGCAACATATACTTTTACACTTTCACAGAATGCAAGTCTAGAGGAACCATATTGCATATTAGTACATCAGCACAAAGGAATGTGAGAACCTATACATAACCGGTGTAATGGGACCTTAGTAAGAGATGCTCGGGAGTAGTTAAGCGAGAGTTTTTAGGTGAAACTTACGAGATTGTTTGGTAAAGGTTACGGTAGGAATTTGCTCATTAGAAAGATCTTGACTTCTTTCTTGAATCTTGCGGAGTTAGGTAACCTTCTGATGCTTGGAGGCAGCGAGTTCCAGATTCTGGGTGCAGCTCCCGAGAATGCTCTGTCATAATTTTTTTTTTTTTTTTTTTTTTTCCTTCGGGGAAATCGGTGGCTTCAGCATTAGATCCTTGGTGCTCCTGGAAAGTCTGCTTCCACCTTAAATCTCCAATCTCTGAGCTAGATACCTTGGTGTATTGAAGTGTAACGCTTTGTGTGTGATGCACGCCATTTTGAGTTGAATTCTGGCTTTGTATAGTAGCCAATTCAGCGCCTTCAGGTAAGGAGAGATGTGGTCGAATTTATTGAACCTGTTATAAGCCTCGTTGCTGCGTTGAGGCAGGCTTTTAGAGGAGCTGTTGCGATCTTGGGAAGCCCTGAAAGTGGTGTGCATCCGTAGTCAATCCTCGAGATTACTAATGCCTTGACTGCCATTTTGAGGTCTGCAGTTTCAATGAATGGTTTCAGTTTCCTAATATAGTTCAAGTGAAATCGTGCATCCCTAGCCAACGAGTTGATGTGGGAATGCATGTTCAGGCTCTGATCCAGCGTAATTCCTAGTGATTTAGTTGATTCCACAAAGCTCGGAGTGCGGTGATCGACTTGGACCATTCTTTTAAAATTGGTGAGGTTTTGCGGGAGAATAGGAGGAATTCCGTTTTTTGCGTGTTTAGTTTAAGCTGATTGCTTGTTAACCACAGCATAGTCGCCCTTAATGCGTAGTTCATTGTTTTGATCTTCTCCAAAGATGAAATCTGAATGTAAATCTGAGTGTCATCAGTGTACATGTGGAAAGAGATGTTGGGGAGGCGAAGTATTTCTGTTAGTGGTTCTGCATATAGGTTGAATAGTGAAGGGGAGAGGGTTGAGCCTTGTGGAACTCCGATCTGAATGGGGGGAAGATGCTGACCGGATTTGATTCACCAGAAATCTGTGTTCTGTTCCTCAAGAAGGACTTGAACCATTCTAGAACGTTCGCCGAAAAAACCCTACCTTCCCTTTGTGTCCACCGCCTTACGGGTCTCATAGAATGGGACCCCTGGTCTGAGCCAGATCATTGCCCCTCGCGCGTAAGTGGAGTATGTTGTAGCACAAAAGGTACCTCGCCATAGTCTGCGCAGGCGTTCTAGTTCTCCCTTTATGAAGTGCATTTCCTGCAGCAGAGCTATCTGTACTTGTTGGCGCTTGATATAGGAATAGACGGTGTAGCGTTTACGTGCTGTGTGCATTCCCCAGACATTAGGCTGATGAAACTGTTATCTGCTTCAGAGGTCATGATGGGGTATTGATGGTGATCGGAGAGGGGTGCTGGGGGGTCCACCGTGCAAACATTGCCCCTGCCCAGGGTATAACCGATAGTCAATAGTCATGACGCCTGCCCATTGTGAGAGTCTGATTATGGCATTGGTGAGGAACGGGGGAAGGACAAGAACTGTTTAGGGACCTGGCCCCAACTCTGCAGATCTACCAGAACTGGTATTACGTCCAAACTAAACCTGGTGCAAGCGCACTAGTGTATTGTGGGGGCTTCGCATGCGCGTACCAGAGGTTTGTAGTGTGTGTGGCCCATAAAGAGTCTGGATGTTCAGTGGGGCCTAGCGCTCTTCGGTGTTATGTTGGGTGTCTTAGTGTGGTTAAAATCTGGTATAGCAGTCAAGAGGTAAGACGAGGAAGATTTGAGAAGGGGAGAGAGAGGCAGAGTTACTGCAGGTGTCCTTCAGATGTGTGTCTGCTGGTTGGGGGGGTCACCAGTGGCGGAGTCACCGATTCTGCACAAGATATAGGGGTGTCGCTAGAGTCCTCCTCAGATGTGAAAATGTGAGGGCCCCTCTTGCCGTCAGATCACTGTGACGGGACCCAGATCTGCACCCGCCTGTAGGGCCCTTTTGCACTCTGCAATAATTTGTTCTAGGTTGGGGGGGTCCTGTGATGGAGCCACGAGGTTGAGATTTGGGTTGCTGTTGGGTTGTCTCCCTGTGGCGTGTCTGTTCCGGGGTTCGCGTGGTCTCCCGATGTGTATTGTCCTGTATGTGAAGTTCCAGCCAGTCATATGCTCCTTTTGGGTCCATGAAGAACGTGGTGATCCCTTCATGCAGAATCTTGAGTCATGCTGGAAAGAGCGAGGAGTATTGTATCCCCTTTTGGCGGAAGAGGCGTTCTATCTCCAGGTAGGCTGTTTGTTGACGCTGCACTGCCCGGGACTAATCTGGGAAGAGCATCACGTGCTTGTCCTCCACGCAGATGGGCCTGGTCTCCCTCATCACATTGGGGACAACTTACTTGGCTGTTTTCTTCACATCTTCGTGTTATTATTATACCTTTGTGATTTACGTGGCTGATTATTTTTCATACGCGTTCCTGCCCGCTCTTTATTCTTTATGGGACGCATTATAGATTCTACAGCTCTTGTCCGGTTACTCTAGTCGTTTTGGCTCTCCGAGTCGGTACCTTTGATTATTCACAAGTACTGCATGTCATCTTGGTACATCTTCCCCTTCTCATTGAGGACCACTCACCTAGTTGCTTCACACGTTTTCATTTTTTTATTAATCCTCTTGTCATCTACGTGGCTGATGATTTACTACTTGTTCCTGCCTACTCATTATTCTTGTTTGGGACGCCCCCTTCATCTCATTTCCACTGTGCCTCCTTGGGATACTCTTCTACTGACTTTTGTTTCATGAGACCAACTTTGGTGTACATGCTTTGCCCTTTCTCTTCACTCCTTCCACTTCATGCATTCTACATTCTCCTTTGACCTCATTTTTCTTTTTCCGCCGATCTACTGTCCCAGGCGGTTACATTGCCTTCAGTTCCGTCCTTTGCCTTTAGTCCCTTTCGTCAGCTGGCCGGCGCCAGCTTTTCTCCCCTCCTTTGGGTCTCTCTCCAGTTCCCTATACCACAGCGTGTCACATCTGCCCCTTTTCCACCCTCCCAGCATGGCAGCCATACACCCGTAGACCACGTGATGCACCCCGTGCGGTCTAGTCGTGTTGGTGCCTTTTCCCTATTACTACACCCCTCCCCTTTCCATTCCCAGTCCAGTCATCCCTTGGCACTTGCTCCTTCCGGTTCCGTCGGAGCCTCCTCACAGGTATAGTGGCGTCCATTGCAGCTGCTTCATGTCGGTTTCATTTCACCACCTCCTTGCTCTTACTCCCGTTATCTCCGTCTTCTTCTAGGCTTATCCGCCTCCTGGTTCGCTTCATATCCTTGGAGCGCCGCTATTCTCCTCCTTGGTAAGATTCTTTTTACTTTACTCATTTCATACCCTCCTACAAGCCCCCCGCCATAGCCCGGCTCCTCCTAGCTTCAATCATTCCCCTTTTTTTCAGCTCCAAACTGCTGCCGCTACCCGGCTTTTGATTCCTGTCCTCTCGCAGTTTTTGGACTTTGTTGCTATTTTGGTAAGTCCACCTTTCTCTCCTTTCTACGCCAGTGGCATATTTTTCTTTTCTTTTCCTTGTTCACTCAACCCTATTCTCGGTACTTCATTATTTTTCTGCAGCTGATACATTACCTTCGTCCCAGGACTCCCGCTTGCCATACTCAGCTGATCACCTCTCCATTACTACCCTCACCGCCCACTGGCTTCCCTACCACTCTCGTGGCACGCACCCCGTGCCTGTTCTCTACGTGGAGCACCTTCTCCTTCGCTATTTCGACCGTTGTGCACACCCCCGGCCGGGTTGGAATTATCACCGGTCCTCTGGTGAGTTTCCTTTTCTCCTTTTCTTTTACCCACCTTTCTTTAGATCCCCTCCCATTTGTTCTCCCTGGGGCCCTAGCTCATCCACGTTTTCTTCCGCAGGGTACTGCTCCTACTTTCCTCACACTTGCTACACAGGTAATATCTCACTTCCTCCTAGTCGCCTTCTGAGCTCCTGTTTTGCGTTTCCAATTCTCTTTTCCTCCCACCCCTTTGCCTCCTCCACCTCCTGATTCCTTTTCAGTTTGGTTATGCCTGTCTCTATTTCCACTATGCGCTCTCCTTGCTTCTGTCTCTCTTCCCGCCTTAGTTTAATATTCCTTTTGGGTTTCTCACTACTGTGTCCAGTCCTCTTTCACTCCCCACTTGAATGTTGTACATTTCATGTTATTTTTATCTGCTGTTCTGTGGATTCAGTCTTACATATCTGCTGAGTACATGATGTGTATAGGTGATTTACGCTCACGTGTGCCCACGTTTTCTTGACCTTGTTACGTCACTATGTACTTGTTGTTTTTTTCCCGCGCATTTATCCATGTTGTTTACAGCATGAGAGCGGCACCAACACCCAAGTCACTCATTGCCATACACCTATGCTGTTATGCCCACAGCACATGCACTGTAGGTGATCCCCTTTTTCACCTTGATCCTTCAGATATTATAATGATCGATGTCTTCCTATTGTTTTCCCTTTACCCCCTCACCCCATATGCTCCTTTTGGGTCCATGAAGAGCGTGGTGATCCCTTCATGCAGAATCTTGAGTCATGCTGGAAAGAGCGAGGAGTATTGTATCCCCTTTTGGCGGAAGAGGCGTTCTATCTCCAGGTAGGCTGTTTGTTGACGCTGCACTGCCCGGGACTAATCTGGGAAGAGCATCACGTGCTTGTCCTCCACGCAGATGGGCCTGGTCTCCCTGGCGGCCCGCAGCACTGGGTCTGTCTCGGAACTGGAGGAGCTTTACCAGCAGTGGTCGGGGAGGAGATCCTGGGCGTGGCCGCCGTGACGGCACCCGATGCGCGCTCTCCACTGAGAAGGCTGTTAGTTCTGAGGCTGGCGTGAACGACTGTAGCCATGTCTCCACGTATTGGACGGGGTCTGACCCCTCCACCCCCTCCTGCGGGCTCAAAACCCAGATGTTGCTCCTCCGGGAGCGTCCCTTCAAATCGTCAGCTTTCCCCTCCAGGAGTGAGACCCGGGACTGGAGTTCTTTTAGGGTCTCCTGCTGCGCCTTGGCTAGGGGCTGCAGGGTTGAGCGGGCTTTCACCCCATCTGCAACCTTGTCAGCCAGCTTGCGGTGGTCTTCTCTTAAAAGATTGAGGTCTGTGGCTAGGGCCCCGAATCTATCTTCCATGGTGACTCTGGAGTGTTTGATTGCGGCCAGCACCTTATCCAGCTTGTCTGACATCGAAAGTGCGGCCATTGTCGCCTCACCTGTGTGTTCATCGTTGATAGCTGGGGAAGAGTGCTGTGTCGATGTTGTTGCCTGTGGCCCCACGTTTGAACACAGTATTTCCATGATTTCCCGGTGGTGGTAGGGGGGGTTTGCGGGGGGACCGTCCATCCGCACTCTGCCACTTTTAATCGGTGTGTGCTGACACCGGACTAGATTATGCCCTGTCTGATGGCTTCTTTGGGCCCCAGGCTTGGGGGAGGGGGGGGGGGAAGGGGAGGGGTGATCGGTGTTCTGACTACTACTTGTGGGGCGAGTGGGTCCTCTGCTAGTATGGAGTCCTTCAGGGGTTTGATCCCAAGGAGGGATCTCTTTTAGGTGCGAGTTCTGCTGTGTGTCTGCTATGGATGGACCAGTGTCTTGTGGTTTATTTGTTGGACGGCCATCTCTTCTTGGGCCGTGTAGACTTTGTGTCCCGCCTGTAAAGGGGGGGAGGCCCCGTGGGTCCCCGCGGATTGTGCTATTGGAAATGTCTTAGTTTTGTTTTATTCCCCCTGCCTCTTTGTGATGGGGAGGAGGTTCTTCTCTTCCAGGGGATACTCATCAATAGTCATAAGCACTGAATTATCCCCGCCCATCTGCGGGATCCCGGAGCATATAGAAATATACATATATATATATATGAGTATGTTGGGGGATCACAAGTGCATAGCACTTCCGCGACATACATATATACATGTATATAAATACATAAATATGCAGCCTAACAAATTCCAATAAGGCAAAATGCCAAAATTACAAAGGTTTTCCCTGTACAGACAATCTCCTATATACACTCTGTAATAGAGAACATACACTGTAATAGTGTTATGCAAGAAAAACCTTTATTTTCAGAGAAGAAAACATGTAATAGCAGGCAGTTGGCCCATAGGCTGCATAGCTGAATAAATATCACCGTACAGTAAAACACTGGCACCTTGCCTTTAAGGCTTCCAAGAACTTGGACACTTTGCCTTTAAGGCCTCCAGGAGACCCTCTGCTCCCATCATGCACCACAGGTGACAGTTAGGTCAGTTCTTTTTTCCGGCTCCTTCTATGAGGATCCTGGAGCTTGAGCTCGACAGTTTTTCTGACTTTTCTGTCAGGAATTGTTTTCTTCTTTGGTTTTTTGCGATTTTCCTGTGCTGACAGTGTTTTATTATCATTCTCTGACAAAATTTCAAACTTTTTCTGTCAGAATGCCAGCTCTTTTCGAAAATGTCCATCCTGTGGAAAGAAGATGGCCATCTCTGATCCACACTCTGTGTGTATCGCCTGTCTTCCTTCCAGTCACAAGCCTGACACTTGTTACCATTGTAGTAAGTTTTCTACGAGGACTCTTCGCGACAGGGAGAGGATTCGCCTTCAGGCTGTGATCGAGAGAGGAAAAACCCGGCTGGGAAGTGGCCTTGCGTGTCAAGAGCCCTCCTCTCTTCAAGAACATCGACGCCAGCATCATTCTGCCTCTTCAACATCGAGGAAACGGCAGATTCCGGACTGTTCGCCGTCGACGTCGTTGCCGCCGTCGAAGAAGCGACCGACACAATCTCCGACGTCGAGACGGCGTGAGTCTCCGTCGTCGAGAAAGGTATTGACGTCGAAGCATGCTACCTCGGGCTCGAGGTATAGCCATGGCAAAGACCGATCGACGTCAAAACATCCATCGACGTCAAAACATCCATCGACGTCAAGGCACTCTCCGTCACCTCCCCGTAGGTCGACGTCGAGAAGTTTGCCGACGGCAAGGGTGCCGCGAGACCAGTCGGCGTCGAAGACGGCGAGGCTATTGACGTCGAGGAGGCGAGTGCGTTCGACGTCGAAGTCCCTGAGTAGACGGTCGACGTCGAGGACACCTTTGAGGGAGGTGAGGTCGCCGTCGAGGGCAGCGAAGTCCTTAACTCCTCCTAGCCATCATCCCACGTCAAGGGAGAAGTCGACGTCGAGGGAAAAACAAAGGTCGACGTCGAGGCGCTCGACGTCGAGAGCTAAAGAGCCTGCTGTTGCCTTGGATGAGGTTAGAGCTGCATCTCTATCGTCAAAATCTGGATCTTCTCCAGGACTGCATATTGTCCAGATCTCCCCGGAAGGCTCTCCGGTGGTTGGTGAAGATGCACGGCGCAGGAAGCCTAGGGCCCTCAGTAGCCCGGGGTCTGATTTTTCCCGTACCTATTCTCCTTCACGCTTGTCCAGGGATTCTCCATCCCCTAAAACGCCTAGAAGATCAAGATCACCGACTGTGGTTTCTTCCAGAAGGAGGACTCCAAGCAGATCACGATCTTCACATGCTCTCCATGCTAGATCAAGGGACAGATCTCGCTCTTATCATTCTTCTCCGAAGAGAAGGCGGCATAGGTCTCCCACCCGGTCTTCTTCCACCAGGTCCTCTATCAGAGACTATTCTCCAACTTTGACAGCTACACCTCCGTCAAGAGTTTCTCCAATCGATGACCTCAGCACTTTTAGTGAAGTTCTCTGTAGAGGAGCGAATAAGCTGAACATTTCTATGTATGTCCCGACTGTTACCTCCTCAGTGATTTTTGAGACTCTTCATCATCGCTCCTCGACTCGGCCTTTGCTTCCTCTTGTCCCAGGCCTTCTCGAACCTGCTATGCAAACTTTTTTGACACCGGCAACGGTGGGAGCTGTTCCTTCCCGAATAGCCAAAAAGTACAAGGCTCCGGACCAAGATCCGTTGTTCCTTAGATCGGATCCTCCTCCGGATTCCATCATTGTGGCGGCGGCTAGAAAGACGCACTCAGCTATGTCTTCCTCCTCAGCGCCTCCGGATAAGGATAGTAAACTGATGGATTCTTTAGGTAGAAGGATGTGCAACACTTCAGCTTCTATCATGAAGGTCTCCAGTTCCTCCGCTCTGCTGGGGAGGTATGATAGATCCTTGTGGGATTCACTGGGACGTTTTGCAGACAAACTCCCAAAAGAGGACCAGCAAGACTTTAGAGAAATTCTACAAGAGGGAGGTCTAGTGGCTAATCAGGTGATTAGTGCTTCCACTGACTCATCTGATCTGGCTGCCCACGGATACTCCCATGGTATCTGTTCGAGGCGTTCTGCTTGGTTACGCTTGACTGGCCTCAAACCCGACGTCCAGCGGAAGATAACCAACCTGCCTTTCAACGGGTCTTCTCTCTTCGGGCCGCATGCGGACGAAGAAATGGCAAAGATGAAAGCAGAGCTGGACACGGTGAAAGCTGTGGGTCTCGAAAAACGGAAGGAATTCCGTAGGCGCTCCCGTCCCTATGATAAACGCCCGTTCCAACAGAGGGTTCAAACCCCTCAATGGTCGGCTCAGGGTCAGCAGCAGCAGAGGTCTCACTTCCACCAACGGAGACCAGGAAGAGGAAGAGGGACCAATAGACAGCAGGCCTCTACCTCAAAGCAACCATCAAAACAATGAGGGAGTGCTTCCTCTAGACACGTGTTCCACTCCGGTAGGAGGAAGTATCGCATTACATCTGGAGGAGTGGAGAAACATAACCATCGACAAATGGGTGTTGAACATTGTTCAAGATGGATACTTGCTACGGTTCAAGATCCCACCTCCTTCGGTTCCTCCAGAAGGACGAGTCCGCTTGTGTCATCACATTTTACACGAGGAGGTAAACGGTCTTCTACAGAAAAAAGCCATAGAATACGTCCCTGTTCATCAGAGGCGCCAGGGAATATACTCTCGATATTTCCTGGTCAGAAAAAAAGGTCCGACAGTAGAATTCAGACCAATTCTGGACTTGCGCATCTTGAACAAATACATCCGCAAAGAGAAATTTCGAATGCTTGCCCTTCACCAGATCTTTCCCCATCTACATCAAGGAGACTGGATGTGCTCCATAGATCTGCAGGACGCTTATTTCCACATTCCAGTGTCCAGAAAACATCGAAAATTTCTCCGTTTTCAGGTTGCTCTACGTCACTTCCAGTTCCGAGTCCTACCTTTCGGACTGAAGTCAGCCCCACGGACTTTTTCAAAGTGCATGGCAGTGGTGGCAGCTTTTCTCCGCAGACACAAAATATTTGTTTACCCGTATCTGGACGACTGGCTTCTGAAGAGTGCAACTCCTTCCCTGCTTCAGTCTCATCTCTCCTACAGTCTCCAGTTAATGAACAAGTTGGGTCTACGAGTCAATTTAAAAAAATTGATTCTCAATCCGACCCAGAACATTCACTACCGAGGGTCTTCGCTGGACACCGCGGAAGCAAGCGTGTGTCCTTCGGCGGAGAGGTTTTCATCAATCAGGATCAAATGCAGAGAACTCCTGCGGATTCGCCACCCAACAGTCCGACAAGTGTCCTCTCTCCTGGGTTCGATGGCTTCCTGCATCTTCATAGTTCCCAATGCCAGATTGCACATGCGTCCCCTGCAGCAAGCTCTGGAGGACCAGTGGGTGCAAGCTTCGGGCAGCTGGGAGGATCGGATCACTCTACCCCAGTCTGCCAGGGACTCCATCGTGTGGTGGACAAGGCGATCACATCTAATGAAAGGTGTTCCCTTCCATCAAGAGACTCCGACTCAAACTATAGTGACAGACGCCTCCCTGCAAGGTTGGGGCTCTCATATGAATCACCTTCAAGTGCAAGGGCTATGGTCGGACAAAGAAAAGGGATACCATATCAATTTTCTGGAGTTGAGGGCTGTCCAACTAGCCCTAAAATCCTTCTTTCCTTCTCTTCAGTCCAACTCCCTCTTGATTCAGACAGACAACACCACGACGATGTTTTATCTGAACAAGCAGGGAGGCACCAGGTCCAGAATTCTGTCTCAGGAGGCACAAGCCATTTGGAAGTGGCTTCTGGCACGGCATCTCACCATCACGGCTGTCCATGTGCCGGGCGTCCTAAATGTACAGGCGGACTTCCTAAGCAGAGAGTTCGTAGAAGCGCACGACTGGGTGCTAAACACCGAAGTGGCTCAGGATATCTTTCAAAGATGGGGTGTGCCGGACATAGACTTGTTCGCAGATGCAACAAACGCCAAATGCCCCGTCTACGCGTCCAGGTATCACCAACCAGGTTCAAGCGGGAATGCTCTGTTGATAAAATGGTCTCAGAGCTTACTCTACGCTTTTCCTCCACTGCCTCTCATTCCAGCAGTGATCACGAAGTTCTACAAGTCCAACTCCAGGATGATTCTGATCGCTCCGGAGTGGCCACGCCAGTGGTGGTATCCGGATCTTCTACAACTTTCCGAAGTTCCGCAACAGAGATTGCCTTGTCGTCCGGACCTACTATCCAAGAGCCAGGGGAGAGTGTTTCACCCCAACCTTCCTTCCCTCAGGCTGACAGCATGGCTCCTGAAGTCTTGCAGTATGGTCACTTAGACTTGCCAGCGGACTGTATGAACATACTTAAGGAAGCGAAAAGACCTTCTACCAGGGTTTCCTACGCTTTCAAGTGGAAACGTTTTTACTTATGGTGTTTGAATAATGGTCATGACCCAGTTAGAGGGCAGGAACAGGTCATTTTGCCGTATCTCTTACACCTGGCTAAGTCGGGCCTGCAGTTTACATCTATCAAGGTACACTTAGCAGCAATAACGGCATATAGAAAATCACCTTCACAGGTTTCTTTTTTCAAAATGCCAGTGGTGAAAGATTTTCTTGAAGGGTTAAAAAGGTATACCCACCAGTACGAGCCCCTTCTCCTCCTTGGGAGCTCAATGTGGTCCTTACCAAACTGATGGGCGCACCTTTTGAACCAATACACAAGTCCTCCTTGCAGCACTTGTCTTGGAAAGTGGCTTTTTTGGTTGCTATCACGTCGGCTCGTAGAGTCAGCGAGATACAAGCATTATGTTGTAAGGAACCCTACACTGTTTTTCACTCAAATAGGGTAGTTCTCAGAACTCATCCAAGTTTTCTGCCAAAAGTGGTTTCAGATTTCCACATTAATCAGGTTATCACTTTGCCTACCTTCTTCTCTAATCCTTCTACACCTCCTGAAAGGGCCTTACACTCGTTAGACCTTAAGAGGGTGTTGAAGTTTTATCTGGATAAGACCAAGGTAATAAGAAAGACGGACCGCTTGTTTGTCAACTACGGCCCCATTAATACAGGATTGGCATCCTCTAAAAGGTCTATTTCAAGATGGATAGTCTCCTGCATATCTCTAGCCTATCAATTAGCTAATAAGTCTCTTCAGGGAAGGCCTAAAGCGCATTCAACCAGAGGAAAGGCCTCTACTACGGCCCTCCTCAGGAACGTCCCTATAGCAGAAATCTGCAAAGCAGCTACATGGCGGTCTGTTCATACTTTCTCTCGCCATTACTGTTTAGATTCAGATGCTCAGGAGGATGCCCAAGTGGGACAAGCCTCACTGAGGAATTTATTTGCTTAATGTCATGTTAAGATGATCTGTTTTTTAATACTATTTGCTCGTCTGCGAGGTAGTGGGTATGGGCTTGCTACTCTATTCAGTGCTTATGACTATTGATGAGTATCCCCTGGAAGAGAAGGATTAGTTACTTACCTGTAATCCTAGTTCTCTTCCAGGGGTATACTCATCAAAGTCATAAGCAACCCTCCCGCCTCCCCGGACGAGCATTTTTTAGTAATTGTTACAAGTTAGTACACCGTGCAAAAAGAACTGACCTAACTGTCACCTGTGGTGCATGATGGGAGCAGAGGGTCTCCTGGAGGCCTTAAAGGCAAAGTGTCCAAGTTCTTGGAAGCCTTAAAGGCAAGGTGCCAGTGTTTTACTGTACGGTGATATTTATTCAGCTATGCAGCCTATGGGCCAACTGCCTGCTATTACATGTTTTCTTCTCTGAAAATAAAGGTTTTTCTTGCATAACACTATTACAGTGTATGTTCTCTATTACAGAGTGTATATAGGAGATTGTCTGTACAGGGAAAACCTTTGTAATTTTGGCATTTTGCCTTATTGGAATTTGTTAGGCTGCATATTTATGTATTTATATACATGTATATATGTATGTCGCGGAAGTGCTATGCACTTGTGATCCCCCAACATACTCATATATATATATATATATATATATATATATGTATATTTCTATATGCTCCGGGATCCCGCAGATGGGCGGGGATAATTCAGTGCTTATGACTTTGATGAGTATACCCCTGGAAGAGAACTAGGATTACAGGTAAGTAACTAATCCTTCTCGTTGTGATTCCCCCGGCTCGCCACACACCCTGGTCGCCGCACCAACCTCCGGGTCTGTTGGATCTATGTGCATGGTCCCGGACAATTTTACTGATGACTCCGGGCCCCCAGGGGGAGGTGAGTTCTGGATTTAAGCTCTTATCACCCGTGTGGCCCCACACCCCTGTAACTGTCCTCGGGGGTCCCGATCCCTCCCCTTGAGGCCTGGTGCTGAGCTTTAGGGCTGGGGCTGATCAGCTCACCTCTTATCGCCTGTGGTCTTCACGTGTGGCAGGGGCTCTGGTCCTGTTGCTCCTCTGCAAAGCTGTGCGTCGTCCCCGATGTTGGGAAAATGGGCCTTCGGATGGTGGGCCGAGTCCCCGCTGTGGTGGTGTCTTCTCCGGGCCGAAACCCGGTCAGGACTCACAATAGGCGCAGTGGCGCTACACCGGAGAGACTGGGGCACCCACTGGGCACTTCGGGCTGCACCGTCACTACTGGTGCATCGCTCTTCCCTCTTGCGGGTGCCGATCCGCATCCAAGCTCTGCCACCAGGCTGCGGATCCCTGCGCTCTCAGGTGTGTGGTGTTCGTGCTCCGATGGCTCCGCCTCTCGTGTTCGGCAGGTCCGCTCACTGAGGCTGGTGCTGTCCGTCTTCTAGCGTATCCCTCTGATAGCGGGGTTGTGTCGGGCTGGCTGGAGCGTCTCGGTTTGTTGTCCTCCCTCCGAGGCAATAACCAGTTACTGAGTGCCGCCATGTCGGATGTGGCCGTGTTCCTGGCGAGTGTCGTCCTGCTTCATGGCGCCGCTTCTGCTCACGAGCGATGGCAGTTTTGGTTCCTACCAGTAACTCACCAGTGAGTCATCACTACCCTGTTCTTTCATGGGGTCCCACTTGTGGGGATGGATGAATACGGTCGGGCCACTGCGCGGATCCTTAGACAGACAACTCCGCCATCTTGGCAGGCTCGGCCACGCCCCCCTCAAAAGTTCAAGATGACCACACTGCAGGAGGTAATGCCACAAATTCAAGTTGGGGATTTTATGGCCACAATAGATTTGAAAGACATCCCCATGAATGCAAGTCACAAAAGATTTCTTAGATTCATCGTAAACGAGAAACACTATCAGTTAAAGGTATTGGCCTTTGGAATAAAGCCAGCACCAAGAGTATTCACCAAGTGCCTAGCAACTGGAGCGGCATACCTATGGAAGCAGAGAATACACGTCTATCCTTACCTGGACGACTGGCTGGGTAGAGCAAATTCATACGAAAGATGCAAACAGCATATGCAACAGGTGATAACGCTATTTCAACTAGGCTTCTCAATTCACATGGAGAAGTCCTCACTTAAACCAGAACGGGAAAAGATATTCTTGGGTTGTGAGAAAGTGCCCTCTTTCTGGATGGTATGCACCCACTTTCTGCTGAATTGCTGATCTTCTTTGACTGAGTGTGCCCTGGGCTCCTGCTAATCAGGTACCCAGGGCCTGTGTTCCTTCCCTAAAACTGCATTGAATCCTAAACGCAATTGGCATCCCTGGCCACAGGGTAGGCCCCTGGTAAATGGTACCACAGGTACCCAGGGCACTGTGACCAGGGAAGGCCCCTAAGGGCTGCAGCACTTATTGTGCCACCCTTCGAGGCCCTGCACCTTTTCACACACACACTGCCTTTGCAGGCGTGTGTCTTGGTGCAGGACAAAGTGAAGAGTCAACATGGCACACATCCCTGTGTGCCATGCCCACAACCCACTGACCTGGCCTAGGTCAGCCACCCCCCCAGCTGGGTGCACTATGCCAGTGGTGAGGGTACAGGTGCATGAGCCCTGTACCCCTACAGTGCCCAAGTCCATTCTAGGGCATTGTAAGTGCAGTGCTGCCATTAAGAGTATATGGTGCTGGGAGTTTGTCATTACGAACTCCACAGCACCATAATGGCTACACTGAAAACTGGGAAGTTTGGTATCAAACTTCTCAGCACATTAAACCCACACAGATGCCAGTGTGGGATTTAATGTAAAATGCACGACAGAGGGCATCTTAGAAGATGCCCCCTGAAACTTGACCAACTTCTACTGTCCCGACTGAGTGGCTGCTTAGGCTGCCACCAACAGACCTGTTTCTGGACCCCTGGGTCGAGAGCCTGCTGCTCTCGGGGGCCTGAAACAATGCACATCCTGGGACGAGGTGCCAAGCCTCCTCCCCCAGGATGGGCAGGGTTCACAAAGGGGAAGCTTCAAAGGCATGCCGCCTTTGTGAGCCTCCCCAGGCCAATTGCTGCTTTCAGCAACTGGTCCCCACTGGTTCTACCCCCCACCTTGGGCGAGAGAACCGGCGGGAAAAACAAGTGAGGGAAAGAGGTGTCCCCACCTCTGCCAATTCCACCCCTCAGGTGGGGGAGGCGAGGTGAAGCACAACTCCGACTCCCCGCCATCTTGAAGATGGGGGGACCCAACCATCCAGGGACAGGCTCCTGCCCCCCTCCCACTGGAGGGTGGCACGATAGGGGGTGTACCCACCCCAGCGAAGGGACCCATTGGTCCCTGCCCTTTACCTACCTGTAACGCCCCTAAATCTAGTATTTTTAGGGGGCACCCTGAACCTTCCTTCCTCAGATGCAGCCTGAAAACAAGAAGAAAAGGACCGAACAGCCGTGCAGCCAGCTAACAAGAGGAAGACGCCCACTGACTTGGCCCCAGCCCTACCGGCCTGTCTCCCCTCGAACTTGCTCCTGCGAAATCCCAGTGTGTCCTGCAGCCAGCAACCTCAAAAACCCCGGAGGACCTGCCTGCCTTCACTTCCAAAGGCTGCTTCTCCCGTGAACACCGGATTTGTTCAACTGCAACCTCTGGCAGCAGCCGGAGACCGTGAATCCGCCCCACTCTGCACCCGCCGTCCACGGCCCGAGCTCGAGTGGGCAAACACCACGAGGAGGTCACCCCGGCGATTCTGAACCGAGATCCGGCTCTTCGTCCTTCTTCTTTTCTTCTTGTTTCTTGTCTGGATCTGAGGAAGCAAGGTTCAGGGTGCCCCCTAAATACTAGATTTAGGGGCGTTACAGGTAGGTAAAGGGCAGGGACCAATGGGTCCCTTCCCTGGGGTGGATACACCCCCTATCGTGCCTCCCTCCAGTGGGAGGGGGGCAGGAGCCTGTCCCTGGTTGGCTAGGTCCCCCCATCCTCAAGAGTTGTGCTTCACATCGCCTCCCCCACCTGAGGGGTGGAGTTGGCAGAGGTGAGCACACCTCTTTCCCTCACTTGTTTTTCCCGCCGGTTCTCCTGCCCAAAGTGGGGGGTAGAACCAGTGGGGACCAGTTGCTGAAAGCAGCAATTGGTCTGGGGAGGCTCACAAAGGCGGCATGCCTTGAAGCTTCCCTTCGTGAACCCTGCCCATCCTGGGGGAGGAGGCTGGGCACCTCGTCCCAGGATGTGCATTGTTTCAGGCCCCGAGAGCAGCAGGCTCTCGACTCAGGGGTCCAGAAACATGTCTGTTGGTGGCAGCCTAAGCAGCCACTCAGTCGGGACACTAGAAATTGGTAGAGTTTCAGGGGGCATCTCTAAGATGCCCTCTGTTGTGCATTTTACATTAAATCCCACACTGGCATCAGTGTGGGTTTAATGTGCTGAGAAGTTTGATACCAAACTTCCCAGTCTTCAGTGTAGCCATTATGGTGTTGTGGAGTTCGTAATGACAAACTCCCAGCACCATATACTCTTAATGGCAGCACTGCACTTACAGTGCCCAGGAATGGACTTGGGCACTGTAGGGGTACAGGGCTCATGCACCTGTACCCTCACCACTGGCATAGGACACCCAGCTAGAGGGGTGACTGATGTATGCCAGGGCAGTGGTTTCTGGGCTTGGCACACAGGGATGTGCCCCATGTCGACTCTTCACTTTGTTCTGCACCAAGACACGCAGCATGCAAAGGCAGTGTGTGTGTGAAAAGGTGCAGGGCCTCTAAGGGTGGCACAATAAGTGCTGCAGCCCTTAGGGCCTTCCTGGTCACAGTGCCCTGGGTACCTGTGGTACCTTACCAGGGGCCTACCTGTGGCCAGGGATGCCAATTGGGTTTAGGCTTCAATGCAGTTTTTAGGGAAGGAACATAGGCCCTGGGTACCTGATTAGCAGGGGCCCAGGGCACACTCAGTCAAAGAACATCAGCAATTCAGCAAAAAGTGGGGGCATACCATGCAGAAAGAGGGCACTTTCTCACAATTGTTTAACTGGACACAATGTGCATGACTTTACTGGAATTTACAACCTGTTTATGAAGGAACATATTTTAAGTAATTGCACGAATGAAAAGTTACATAAGCATTTGGTAGACCTAGGTCTAATTTCTCCCCAAGAATTGTGAAAGAAGGCAGACCACTGGGTCAAGACTAGAGTGACTAAGACAATCACTGGGGGTGACCAAAAGAAAGGGGTTACAAAACCTCCCCAGGGGAAAGGTGGTGAGAATCCCCAAGATAAAAAGTCTGAGTCTTCTAAAGGGCCCCAAAAACCTGCACAGGGGGGTGCGTCCCAAAACTCTTCCCAATCTGGTCCTAGTTACAGGGGGAAGAACTTTGATCCTGCAAAGGCCTGTTGTAACAACTGTAAGAAGTTGGGACACTCAACTGTAGACAATGCTTGTCCTAGTAAAAAGGCCCCTAGTCCTACAGCTACTCCTGGTGTAGCAAGTCTCCAGATGGGATCAACAGTGTGCCAAGAGCAAATCAGGGTGCACACTGAAGCAGTTCTAGTTTCAGAGGGGGAAGTTGAGTTTGCCACTGTAGTTGTGTGGCCACCCAACTTAAAAGAGTATTTACAATACCCTTGGATTAATGGAACTAGGATAGATGCTCTGAGGGATACAGGTGCCAGTGTCACTATGGTGAGAGACACACTAGTTTCCCCTGAGCAATACTTGATTGGGCGTACTTACCCAGTCACCAATGCTGACAGTGTTACCATTAACCATGCAATGGCTATGGTGACATTAGACTGGGGGGGGGTTACTGGCCTAAAACAGGTAGTGGTCTCTCCAAAGCTACCAGCTGCATGTCTGCTTGGCAATAACCTGGAAACCTCAGCCTGGGCTGAGGTTGAACTAAAAACCCATGCAGCAATGCTGGATATCCCTGAATTGGTGTGTGTAAACACAAGAGCACAGAGCAAAAGGCAGGGTGAAAAATAAGTGTTGGAGCCTGAAAGTATGGCCCAACCTTCCAAGAGAAAAGGTAAGAAGACTGGGGAACCAGCTTCTGTTCAGCAAAAGGATCCGGACCCCTCTCCTCAGGGAGACGACTTGGACACCCCAGAGGGAACTGAGCCTATGGAGCTTGACCCTTACCATGTTGAACTCTTCGGCCCAGGGGGACCCTCTAGGGAAGAGCTGTGCCAGGGGCAACAGGACTATCCCTCTCTTGAAAGCCTGAGGCAGCAAGCTGTTTCAGAAGCAAAGGGAGATGTCAGTGGTACCCACAGAGTTTATTGGGAAGAGGGATTACTGTACACTGAGGCAAGAGACCCCAATCCTGGAGCCACCAGGAGAGTGGTAGTGCCACAGAGGTACAGGTAGTTCCTCATAACTTTAGCTCATGGCATCCCCCTAGCTGGACATCTGGGCCAAACCAAGACTTGGGAGAGGCTAGGTAGGCACTTTTACTGGCCCCAGATGCACCAAAAGGTGAAGGAGTTTGTCAGCTCCTGTGTTACCTGTCAAGCCAGTGGTAAGACAGGTGGCCACCCAAAGGCCCCCCTGATACCACTGCCTATGGTGGGGGTTCCCTTTGAGAGGGTAGGTGTGGACATAGTGGGTCCACTTGAACCTCCCACAGCCTCAGGGAACAAATTCATACTAGAGGTAGTGGATCATGCCACTAGGTACCCTGAAGCAATTCCACTTAGGACTACTACAGCTCCTGCAGTAGCCAAGGCCCTCATTGGTGTCTTCACCAGGGTAGGGTTTCCTAAGGATGTGGTTTCAGACAGAGGTTCTAACTTTGTCTGCTTACCTAAAACACATGTGGAAAGAGTGTGGAGTGCAGTACAAGTTTACTACACCCTATCGCCCACAAACCAATGGCCTTGTTGAGAGATTCAACAAGACATTGAAAAGCATGATTATGGGGCTCCCTGAGAAACTTAAAAGGAGATGGGATGTCCTCTTACCATGCCTGCTTTTCGCTTACAGAGAAGTGCCACAGAAGGGAGTAGGGTTTTCCCCCTTTGAACTTCTGTTTGGCCATCCTGTGAGGGGACCACTCTGTCTTGTAAAGAGGGTTGGGAGAAGCCTCTCCAAGAACCCAAACAAGATATTGTGGACTATGTGCTTGGCCTAAGGTCCAGAATGGCTGAGTACATGGAAAAGGCATCCAAAAATCTTGAGGCCAGCCAGGAGCTTCAGAAGCACTGGTATGACCAAAAAGCTGCACCGGTTGAATTTCAACCTGGGCAAAATGTGTGGGTTTTGGAGCCAGTGGCACCAAGGGCACTCCAGGACAGATCGAGTGGCCATTACCCTATCCTAGAAAAAAAGAGTGAGGTCACCTACTTAGTTGACCTGGGCACAAGCAGGACACCCAAAAGGGTTATCCATGTGAACCGCCTAAAGCTCTACAATGACAGGGCTGGCATCACCATGCTGATGGTGACTGATGAGGAACAGGAAGCAGAGTGTGAACCTCTCCCTGACCTCCTCTCATACAGCCCAAAAGATGGGTCAGTAGATGGAGTTATCTTTTCAGACGCCCTCTCTGCCCAACAGCAGACTGACTGCAAGCAAGTCTTGCAGCAGTATGCTAAGCTCTTTTCCTTGTTCCCTGGTCCGGCAAACTGGTGTACCCATGATTTGGACACTGGTGACAGTGCACCTGTCAAAAACAAAATCTATCGACAGTCAGACCAAGTCAAGGAAAGCATCAGAGCTGAGGTCAGCAAGATGCTGGAGTTGGGTGTTATTGAACCCTCTGAAAGCCCCTGGGCTAGCCCAGTGGTTCTAGTCCCCAAACCTCATCCACAGGGTGATAAAAGAGAAATGAGGTTTTGTGTGGATTATAGAGGGCTCAACTCTGTCACCAAGACAGATGCTCACCCTATCCCAAGAGCAGATGAGTTTATAGACAAATTGGGTGCATCCAAATTTCTAAGTACCTTTGACTTAACTGCAGGGTACTGGCAAATTGGCATGGGCCCCCAGGAGCAAAAGAGAAAACTGCATTCTCTACACCTGATGGGCATTATCAGTTCACTGTTATGCCCTTTGGTTTAAAGAGTGCCCCTGCCACCTTCCAAAGGTTGGTGAATCAAGTCCTTGCTGGGTTGGAGTCCTTTAGTGCAGCTTATCTTGATGATATTGGTGTCTTTAGTTCCACCTGGCAGGATCACCTGATCCACCTTGGGATGGTTTTAAAAGCCCTGCAAACTGCAGGCCTAACTATCAAGGCATCCAAATGCCAGATAGGGCAGGGAACTGTGGTGTACTTGGGCCACCTTGTTGGTGGAGGCCCGGTACAACCCTTACAGCCCAAGATCCAGGCCATCCTGGACTGGGCAGCTTCAACCACCCAGACCCAAGTCAGGGCATTCCTTGGCTTGACTGGGTACTACAGGAGGTTTGTGAAGGGATATGGGTCCATTGTGACTCCCCTCACAGAACTCACCTCCAAGAAAATGCCCAAGAAGTTAAACTGGACAGTTAGTTGCCAAAAGGCTTTTGACACCCTGAAAGAAGCAATGTGCTCAGCACCAATTCTGAAGGCTCCAGATTATGCCAAGCAGTTCATAGTGCAGACTGATGCCTCTGTGCTAGAGATAGGAGCGGTCCTATCCCAGACCAGTGATGAAGGCCAAGACCAACCTGTTGCTTTTATAAGCAGAAGGCTTCTCCCCAGGGAGCAGCGTTGGAGTGCCATTGAGAGGGAGGCCTTTGCTGTGGTTTGGTCCCTGAAGAAGCTGAGACCATACCTGTTTGGGTCTCACTTCCTAGTTCAAACCGACCACAGACCTCTCAGATGGCTAATGCAAATGAAAGGGGAAAATCCTAAACTGTTGAGGTGGTCCATCTCCCTACAAGGAATGGACTTTGAAGTGGAACACAGACCTGGGACTGCCCATGCAGATGGACTTTCCAGGTTCTTCCACTTAGACAATGAAGACTTTCTAGGGAAAGGTTAGTCTCATCTTTCGTTTGGTGGGGAGAGGGGGGGTTTTGTGGGAAAGTGCCCTCTTTCTGCATGGTATGCCCCCACTTTTTGCTGAATTGCTGATGTTCTTTGACCGAGTGTGCCCTGGGCTCCTGCTAATCGGGTACCCAGGGCCTGTGTTCCTTCCTCAAAACTGCATTGAAGCCTAAACCCAATTGGCATCCCTGGCCACAGGTAGGCCCCTGGTAAATGGTACCACAGGTACCCAGGGCACTGAGACCAGGGAAGGCCCCCAAGGGCTGCAGCACTTATTGTGCCACCCTTAGAGGCCCTGCACCTTTTCACACACACACTGCCTTTGTTCTGCACCAAGACACGCAGCCTGCAAAGTGAAGAGTCGACATGGCACACATCCCTGTCTTCCATGCCCACAAACCACTGCCCTGGCCTAGGTCAGCCACCCCTCCAGCTGGGTGCACAATGCCAGTGGTGAGGATACAAGTGCATGAGCCCTGTACCCCTACAGTGCCCAAGTCCATTCTAGGGCATTGTAAGTGCAGTGCTGCCATTAAGAGTATATGGTGCTGGGAGTTTGTCAATACGAACTCCACAGCACCATAATGGCTACACTGAAAACTGAGAAGTTTGGTATCAAACTTCTCAGCACATTAAACCCACACTGATGCCAGTGTGGGGTTTAATGTAAAATGCACGACAGAGGGCATCTTAGAAGATGCCCCCTGAAACTCTACCAACTTCTAGTGTCCCGACTGAGTGGCTGCTTAGGCTGCCACCAACAGACATGTTTCTGGACCCCTGGGTCGAGAGCCTGCTGCTCTCGGGGGCCTGAAACAATGCACATCCTGGGACGAGGTGCCAAGCCTCCTCCCCCAGGATGGGCAGGGTTCACGACGGGGAAGCTTCAAAGGCATGCCGCCTTTGTGAGCCTCCCCAGACCAATTGCTGCTTTCAGCAACTGGTCCCCACTGGTTCTACCCCCCACTTTGGGCAGGAGAACCAGCGGGAAAAACAAGTGAGGGAAAGAGGTGTGCCCACCTCTGCCAACTCCTCCCCTCAGGTGGGGGAGGCGAGGTGAAGCACAACTCTTGAGGATGGGGGGACCTAGCCAACCAGGGACAGGCTCCTGCCCCCCTCCCACTGGAGGGTGGCACGATAGGGGGTGTACCCACCCCAGGGAAGGGACCCATTGGTCCCTGCCCTTTACCTACCTGTAACGCCCCTAAATCTAGTATTTAGGGGGCACCCTGAACCTTGCTTCCTCAGATCCAGCTTGACAAGAAGAAGAAAAGAAGGACTGAACAGCCTTGCAGCCAGCTAACAAGAGGAAGACGCCCACTGACTTGGCCCCAGCCCTACCGGCCTGTCTCCCCTCGAACTTGCTCCTGCGAAATCCCGGTGTGTCCTGCAGCCAGCAACCTCAAAAACCTGCCTGCCTTCACTTCCAAAGACTGCTTCTCCCGTGAACACCGGATTTGTTCAACTGCAACTTCTGGCAGCAGCCGGAGACTGCGAATCCGCCCCACTCTGCACCTGCCGTCCACGGCCCGAGCTCGAGTGGCCAAACACCACGAGGAGGTCACCCCGGCTATTCTGAACCGAGATCCGGCGACCCCATACCTGCCTCAAGCCTCCAGCCGACGCCTGTAGTCTAAAACCAGAAGGCCCCCCCCTAACCGCGACCCGGAGCTGGTAAGAAGATCCGACCCTAAAAGGCACCCCTGCACCCGACACCCCACGGCCTTGTGTGCCTTGTGTGCCCAAACAGACGGTGCCTAACCAACCCCTAACTTCCCAAATCTGAAAGAGACACGTTAGTGATAGATTCCTTACCTTAGAATATCCCCAGGCGTCAGGCTGGATCCGGAAAGTTTTGCGTAGCAGTACCCTTGCGCGTCGGTAGGCGGCGTCGTGCGGCTCCGCGTCCGTCGTCGGCGTCGTGATCGCCGGGATGACGTCGCGGGCAGTACTTAGACGCCGCCCCTGCGCGCTGACGTCAGTTCTTCTTTTTCCGCGCCAGCAAGCGCAGATCCGGGAAGAGCAGTGCCCTGGTCAATTTTTGACCATACTTTTTGGTGATTTTTTCACTGTTTTTTCCATCTTTAAGGTGTCGTAGGGATGCCCGGCTTCAAGCGATGCGGCGCCTGTGCGCGGATGATGTCCGTCACCGACCCGCATTGGGAGTGTCTCTTCTGCCTCGGCCGAGGCCACGACACCGAGTCTTGTCCCGAATGCCAGGCCCTCAACCCGAAAGCTTTGCGAGAGCGGTCTCGAAAGCTCCTCGAGGCCCGGCATTCGGCTCCACGGAGGCCCCGGTCGCGTGAGAGGTCCAGGGGTCGCTCGCGGAGTGCACACCGGTCGTCGGCGTCGAAGTCTTCTTCGTCCGGTAAGTCTAAGCACAAGAAGTCCAAGAAGCATCGTCGCTCTCGGACTTCGCCTCGCCGGTCTCGCGACTTGGCTGAGGCCCCTCCCGGCACCGTCCCCGCCCCCGCGGCCCCGGACTTGCCTGTGGAGTCGCCCCCGTCATACCCGCCCTTCCCGGGTTCGGGGGCGGATCCGGCCAAAGTACAGGAGTTCCTGTCGGCCATGGCCCGCCTCTTCGGGCCTTCAGGCCCCTCCGGTGCGCCTTCGGGCCCCGCGGGCCCTGATGGGGTTGCTCCGGCGTCGCCGGCGGCTCCGGCCCCGGCGTCGCCCGGGCCTCCAGCCTCGATCCCGGCTCCGGCTTCGGCCCCGGCCTCGATCCCGGCTCCACAACCCCCATCGACGCCGGTCGACCTCACGACACCTCCGCCGGCGCCGATGTCTCCGGTGCCGTTCTCGACGCCGCCCTGGGCTCCGGGCGGCGTCGTCCCCAGTTCCTTCCGGCTCCGGACATGGACCCGGAGCGACGTCGCTCGACGCCGGCTCCGGCGCCGATGGGACCTTGGGTCCCAAATGTCCCTCCTCCTCCTTATTTTGAACCAGAGGAGGACCAGGAGGACTGGGAGGGGTCTGATGACCCTCTGACTCGCAACTGTCAGTATGATGAGGACTGGACAGAGAGTCTAGGGGAGGCCAGTGGTCTGGATACTTCTGACACTGGCATGCTGTCTCCTCCCGTGGCTACGGAGGAGGGGGCCAATTTTGGTACGGTGTTGCGTAGGGCTGCTGGGGCCTTACGTCTCCAGCTCCCTACTTTGACGGTCAAGCCTAACATCTTGACAGAGGTGCTTCAGCCGGCAGCCTCCTCTGCGGAGACTGTGCTGCCGTTTAACGACGCCCTCACGGACGTTCTTTTGGGCGCCTGGTCCAAGCCCAACACAGGGGCTCCTGTGGATCGGAACGTGTCACGACGCCATCGCCCCGCTCCGGGCGACCCCCTGTTTCTTTCTGTCCACCCCACTCCTGAGAGCTTGGTTGTCCAAGCCTCCGCTTCCCAAACCGCCTTCCCTACCGCTCCTCCGGATAGGGAATCCAAACGCCTGGATCAGTTTGGGAAGAAGGGTTTTTCTTCCTCCAGTGCTGGCTTGCGGTCCGTTAACACCGCTTGTCTTTTGGGCCGATATACCCACTCTCTGTGGGATTCGGTGCCGGATGTTTTGCCCCAGTGCCCTGAGGAGGTCCAGGCACTGCTTTCCCGCGCCATTGCGGAAGGAAGGGATGCGGCCAAATACACTATCCGTTGTGGCCTTGACACCGCCGACTCGCTGGGCAGGTCGATTGCAACGACGGTGGCGCTCCGACGCCACGCCTGGCTGAGAACCACTGGTTTTTCAGGGGATGTCCAGAATACTCTCATGGACATGCCCTTTGATGGAGTCGGTCTTTTTGGGTCCAAAGCAGACCATGCGTTGGAGCGCTTTAAGGACTCACGGGCTACTGCCAAGTCCCTGGGCCTTTCTGCTACACGCCCTCCGCTGCCTTCTGCTTTTCGCCCCTATCGTGGCCACGGTAGGGCGCCCTTCACGTCAGCAGCCCAGCCACCGGCCCGCGCAGCAGGCGTCTTCGCGTGGCCGAGGACGTGGATTCCGCCGTGGCGGATCGGGCAACCAGCGTGCGGGTCAGGCCACCACCTCCAACCCGTCCGCGGCCTCCAAGCCCTCCTAGTCCCTCCTTTCAGGTGCACGGCACGCCAGTAGAGGGCAGGGTCCGCCATCACCTTCCCCACTGGCGCACCATCACCTCGGACAGGTGGGTCTTGGACATTGTCCGAAGGGGCTACTCCCTCCCCTTCGAGACCACCCCCCAGCCATGCCACCTCAATTCCACCGCATGTCAGGGGATCACTTGGTGCTTCTACAGAAGGAAGTCACGGCCCTCTTGACCAAGAGGGCCATCGAGCATGTTCCGACCCCAGAAGTAGGGCGTGGTTGCTACTCCCACTACTTTCTGGTGCCCAAAAGGACAAGGAGGACATGCGTCCTATCTTGGACCTCCGGAACGTCAATCGCTTCCTCCGGAAGGAGAAGTTCAAGATGCTCACCCTAGCTCAGGTCTTGACTGCCCTCGACCCTGGAGACTGGTTGGTAGCGTTGGACTTGCAGGACGCGTATTTCCACATCCCCGTCCTGCCGGCCCACCGGCGTTACCTTCGGTTCACGGTAGGCCCCGAGCATTTTCAGTTCACCGTGCTCCCCTTTGGCCTTACCAGTGCCCCTCGGGTGTTCACGAAAGTGATGGCGGTGGTCGCAGCTCATCTGCGCCGGGCAGGGGTTTCAGTCTTCCCCTACCTCGACGACTGGCTGCTGAAGGCGGGCTCGTCCCAGGCAGTCGTCTCCCACCTCCAGACTACGGCCGAACTCCTGCACTCGCTGGGGTTCTCCATCAATGTGCCGAAGTCGCATCTGATTCCTTCTCCACAGCTCCTTTTCATCGGAGCAGTTCTGGACACGACGCAGTTTCGGGCCTATCCTCCCGAACGGCGAGTCCGGGATATTCAGGCTATGATTCCGATCTTTCGGCCTTTATCCTGGGTTTCGGTAAGGATGACCCTGAGGCTGCTGGGCCTCATGGCCTCCTGCATCCTGCTGGTCAATCATGCCAGATGGCATATGCGGGCTCTGCAGTGGGACCTGAAGTTCCAGTGGGCGCAGCACCAGGGCAACCTGTCCGATCACGTCCAGATCTCGGAGGGGACTGCAAAACAGTTGCAGTGGTGGCTCTCGAACCGGCAATGGGTCATGGGCAGATCCCTCTCCCTTCCCCAGCCAGAGCATACAGTTGTGACGGACGCGTCCCTTCTGGGATGGGGCGGTCACATGGGAGAGGCGGAGATCAGAGGCCTCTGGTCTCCGGCGGAGTCCCGGCTCCATATCAACCTTCTGGAGCTCCGGGCGATCCGGCTTGCACTCAAGGCATTCCTTCCCTCTGTCAAAGGGAAGGTAGTGCAGGTGTTCACAGACAACACCACCGCCATGTGGTACTGCAACAAACAGGGCGGGGTGGGGTCTTGGACCCTTTGTCAGGAGGCTCTGCGCCTCTGGACATGGCTGGAACATCAGGGCATGTTCCTGATGGTTCAACACCTGGCAGGTTCTCTGAACGCCAGGGCGGACGAACTCAGCCGCAGGTGCATGATGGATCACGAATGGCGTCTTCACTCGGAAGTGGCGCAAGGACTCTTTCTACAGTGGGGAGAGCCTTGGTTAGATCTATTCGCCACCGAAGAGAACGCGCAATGTCATCAGTTCTGCGCGTTGGAATTTCCAAGGCGGCACTCGCTCGGCGACGCTTTTCGTCGCGAGTGGAGTTGCGGTCTGTTGTACGCCTTTCCGCCTATACCACTTCTACCCAGAGTGTTGAAGAAGATTCGGCACGACCGGGCCCAAGTCATTCTTGTGGCTCCGGACTGGGCTCGAAGAGTTTGGTATCCCGAGCTACTCAATATGAGCATAGATCCCCCGATCCGTCTGCCTCTTCGGGAGGATCTTCTGTCGCAGCAGCAGGGGACGGTCCTCCACCCGAACCTGTCCAGTCTACACCTGCTTGCGTGGAGATTGAGCGGCGGCAGTTGATTCCTTTCGACTTGCCTCCCGAAGTTTGTGATGTGATTCTGGCAGCCAGGCGTCCCTCCACTAAGGTGGTATACGCCTGCAGGTGGAACAAATTTGTGGCATGGTGCACAGCAAAGGCTGTGGATCCCCTTTCTGCCCCTCTTTCTGAGGTCCTTCTGTTCCTTCTCTCTCTGGCCCAACAGGGTTCTGCCCTGGGTACCATCAAGGGTTATCTTTGTGCTATCTCGGCCTTCCTCAGGCTCCCTGATCAGCCCTCCCTTTTCAAGTCCCCTGTTGTTAACAGGTTCTTAAAAGGCATTACTCACCTCTTCCCTCCTGCTCCGTTTGTAATGCCTCAGTGGGACTTGAACTTGGTTCTTACCTTTTTAATGTGCGCTCCCTTTGAGCCTCTGCATAACTGTCCTCTTCGTCTTCTGACTCTGAAGACAGCCTTTCTGGTGGCCATCACCTCCGCTCGGCGGGTGAGTGAGCTCCAGGCTCTTTCTTGCAAACCTCCCTTTCTGTCTGTTCATCCAGACAAGGTTGTTCTTCGGACGCGTCCGTCCTTCTTGCCAAAGGTGGTTACTGCTTTCCACATTGGGCAGACCATCACTTTGCCCACCTTCTTTCCGCCTCCGCATCCTTCCAGAGAGGAAGAGAGGCTCCACCGTCTGGACCCAAAACGTGCGCTCTCCTTCTATATCGACCGCACGAAACACTTCCGGGTGGATGACCAGCTCTTTGTTGGCTACGTGGGCGCCAAAAAGGTCGGGCGGTGCACAAGAGGACCATCTCCCGCTGGGTTACCTTGTGCATCAAGACCTGCTATTCTTTGGCTAAGAAGGAGCCTCCTGTTGGGCTGCGTGCCCATTCCACCAGGGCAACGGCTGCTACCACGGCCTTGGGCCGCGGTGTTCCGCTGCCGGTTATCTGTCAGGCAGCTACGTGGGCCTCGCTGCACACGTTTACTAAGCATTACTGCCTTGACAGTCAGGTCCGGAGGGACGGCTTCTTTGGCCGTTCTGTCCTCCAGGACTTCCTTGTCTGATCTTTGTTCGCAGACCCACCACCGGGGTTGGTATTGCTGGGGTATCTATTCTAAGGTAAGGAATCTATCACTAACGTGTCTCTTTCAGATGCACAAGTTACTAACTTGTGTAACGATATATCTGTAAGAGACAGTAGTTAGTGATAGATTCCTTACCGCCCCACCCATCCTCCCCGTTCTGCGAACTGATTTCTAGGGTTAAGGACATCCCTTTCAGGGCCCTAGTATTTTTCAGACACCTGTGTCAGCTTCTTGCATGGCTCTGCGTTCCTGGCGCGGAAAGTCGTGTACAGAACTGACGTCAGCGCGCAGGGGCGGCGTCTAAGTACTGCCCGCGACGTCATCCCGGCGATCACGACGCCGACGACGGACGCGGAGCCGCACGACGCCGACGACCGACGCGCAAGGGTACTGCTACGCAAAACTTTCCGGATCCAGCCTGACGCCTGGGGATATTCTAAGGTAAGGAATCTATCACTAACTACTGTCTCTTACAGATATATCGTTACACAAGTTAGTAACTTGTGCCTTACCTCTCGAAGTGGTGGTCGCACCCAGAAGTCCTTCGTCTTCGTCCTGCAGTGCTTTTGCAACCCGGAGGTTCTCCATTGGAAACAACAGGGCGCCCGACGTCGAAACAGCACTCTGCACCCTGACGCCTCAGTGCCGCTGAGGGTGCACCTTTTGTGCTACTTCGTTTGCCCTGACCTAAACCCTAGAAGCTTTGCTCCCACAACCCAGTGGCCTGCTTGCCAGCAGCCACCAACCGGAGGCCCCCTATCCCCCATAGGATAATATTGGGCCTCAACACTATGCACCCAGCCGCCTTAGTGCCGCTGAGGGTGTAACAAGAGTGCATCACTGACCCTGGGGGACCCCTGCGTCTAACCCCAGAACCTTAACTCCCACAGTCGATAACTTACCTGTGAACCGATGACCTGTTTTTCCTCCATAGGATAACATTGACAATTTTCTTCCAAAAAGTTTCTAAGTGTGGAGTTTTGAAATCTAAAAATATTCTTTAAAAATCGCACGAATAACCAAAACGTATTTACTTACCTGTTTGCAGGAAATGTCCCAGTGCTGAATCTAGGTATCCAGCACTGAGTTAGAAAAGTAACGTAAAAAGTAACTTACCTGTAATTTACTGAAAAAGCCTATTCATTTCAATGTACTGTATTTGCTAAGTATTGCAACCTACTGCATCCCCTGCAAATCAAACAAAGTACAATTCCTATTGCATTTTCAAACTGTTCTACATTCAGCAACTTATTACTGTAAAATATTTAATGCTTACCTGTGCCATGTTTGCTTGGTTCTAAGTATAAAACAGTATATTTTTTATACAAAAACAATTGGTCTAGAGTTCAGTCCTTAAGTGTGTGAATTAATTTGCTGACTGTGTACGTACATCAAATGCTTAACACTGTCCTCTGATACTGCCTTACTGCTCGACCACTCTACCACAAATAGAGAGTAAGGTTCTATCTAACTTTAACCTCTGCCTACCTCTGGGGTCACCTGGACTCTATACACACTATACCTCATTTTGGTGTAGTATATATAGAGCCAGTTTCCTATATGGGTGCAAGATTAAATACAATACAGGGGAAAGCCTTCCCAAGCAAGAAGAGAACAATAGTTCTTCTGAAGGAGACAACGCTATCGGGAGGGGCAAGCTCTGACAGTGAAGCTGGAGTGGAAGCTGATGGGAGTAATGGCTTCTTGTATCCATTAATACCGAACACAGGGTTTCCCATGAGACCACTTCAGGAATGGTTGCAGAGTCAATGGTCACAAGGAACAAGGAGTTGGGAAGATCTAGTGGTTGTCACGCAGAAAATAAAAAAAGAAATAGTGTTGTGGAATAGAGCGAATTATACTGCAAGGAAGGAATTTTACACTGCCAACTCCTACTGTGACCATGACAACGGTTGCCTCCCAAAAGGGATGGGGGGGCGCACAAGAACAACCTCAAAGTCAGGGGGGTCTGGAAGGACCAGGATGCAGTGCAGTACATTAACTTCCTAGAACTGAAGACAGTATTCCTAGCCTTAAAAGCCTTTCAGAAAGAGCTCAGAGGGAAGACCGTTTTGATCCAAACAGACAACACAACCTCCATGTTTTACATAAACAAGCAAGAACCCAGTCAATACCACTGTCAAGACTAGCACAAGAAATATGGATCTGGGCCATCCAAAGAGAAATACAGATTGTAGCTATCCACCCACCAGGGAAGGACAATACAGATGCAAACAGACTGAGCAGACGAGCTTCCTGGTCTCACAAGCGGGAACTGAACCAAACAGTACTCTCAAAGATTTTTCACAGATGGGGAACCCCTGAAATAGATCTCTTTGCAACTCCCCAGAATGCAACATAACAACACTTTGCCTCCAGACAACAGTATCACCAATCACTAGGGAATGCATTGTTGATAAACTAGTCCGAGAAATTTGCGTAATTTACCCCCCTTCCCTCCCCCCCCCCATACCACTGTTCCACAAGGTGATCAGCAAATGCAGGAGCAGCCCCAATGCACTTATACTGATTACACCACAGTGGGCAAAACAAACCTGGTTCTCAGATCTGATGGACCTGTCACAGGGGAGGTTTTACGGACTACCAATCAGACAAAACTTGTTGTCAATGCAAAAAAGAAAGGTGCTCCATCAGGAACCAGAGCCCTTAAGTCTGACCGCATTCCTGAAGACTTGGAGCTTGGACACTTAAAACTACCGGAAAACATAATGGCAGTCTTGAAGGAGCTAAGAAGACCAACAACTAGAAAATTTTATACAGCAAAATTGAAAAAATACTCACTATGGTGCAGGAAAGAATTATTCTTGAAAAGAATATATAAGGAAAAGATAGTTCTAAGATGCTTAACACACCTTTTGGAGTGTAGACTAACCTATTTATCCCTGAAGGTGCATTTGGCAGCAGTAGTGGCATACATGAGGTCACATTGGAAGAAGTTTTTCACATCACCAGTCATCAAACGGTTCTTGGAAGGAGCAAAAAGAATTGCACCCCCAAAGAAGGTACCAGCTCCAACATGGAATTTAAATATAGTGCCCACACAATTAATGAAAGCACCCTTCGAACCATTAAATAAGACATCTTTGCAATTGCTCACACTAAAGATGGCTTTTTTAGTGGCCATTACTTCACTAAGCAGTTAGGGAGTTACATGCACTCGCGTTACAGGAATCCTACTTTCAGGTACACAATGACAGGATTATCATAAGAACGGACCCATAGTTCATGCCAAAAGTGATCTCACAATTCCACATGAGTCAGAGAATTCAGATAACAAGTTTGTTTCAAAAACCAAAGACGCTCTATGCGGACGATATTCTCCTATACCTGGCCCGGCCATACCATTCGCTTGCCCGTGTCCTACATATTCTTGAATTGTTCGGCAGTTACTCTGGGTATACCACCAACTGGTCAAAATCCGTGATTTTCCCGCTCTCGGGCCCCACGCCACGAATTCCGCCCCGTTGTGAGGCACAAATAGCCAGGGAAGGGTTCAAATACTTGGGAATCCACATCACAAGAAACAGGGAGGTTTTCCTGGCTAAAAACCTGGAGCCCCAACTCGCTCGCCTAGGCTCGGATGTAAGCCACTGGCGCTCTCTCCCGCTTACACTCATGGGCCGTGCAGCCCTTTTTAAAATGCTCACGCTTCCAAGGTTATTATACTGCCTTCAGAATACGCCCTATCCGGTCCCGCCGCACTCCTTCAAGCGGATTTCTCAGGCGGTCCGTTCCCTACTGTGGGATGGTGGGTCCCCCCGGATAGCGCTGCGCAAACTTCAGAGGGGAGTTTGCGATGGCGGCCTGGCAGTCCCGGATACCCAGCTTTACTACTGGGCGTCACAACTACAGGTTGTAAATGATTGGGTCTATGCAGACACCTCAGAACCGGCGTATCGGGTCGACAGGATGGCCATGAGCAGGGGAGCCTGCGAGTCGCTACTATACACGGCAAAGATGCAGCAGAGTTGGCCGACACACACACGGGTAGTGGTACAATGTTGGAGGGAGGCCAACAGATTCCTTGGGTGGGATCGGAAATTGACCGGGAGGACCCCGCTGTGGCTTGGTGACCAGCTTCGAGACGTGGCAGCATTGACGGGGTTTAGGGGCTGGAGGTCCATAGGGATCGAATATCTGGGTGATGTTTGGGAGGGTGATTCCCCGCACTCATTTGAATTCCTACGGAAAGAATACGACATGCACCCGTCACAAAGTTTCCACCACCTCCGACTGGTCCACGCCCTGAGAGTACACATTCAGCGGGATGTGTCCATACCAGATTACTCCCCACTGGAGGACCGGTTGTTACTTGACCCGATTGCGGAGAGGCCCACATCGACGATTTACCGCAAGCTGGTCAACAACAGTCCAGACCCGCTGATATCCCTTAGGGCAGCGTGGGCGGTGGACCTGGGCACCCTGGAGGACGAAGAGTGGCTAGAGGCGCAGCAAAGTCCCAGAGAGGTAGCAATTAGGGCCAGATTCAGGCTGGTGCAACTTAAAATACTACACCGCACATATTATCCTTGCACACTATTGTATAAATGGGGCAGACTACAATCAGGGTGCTGCAGAAGGGGATGCCAGCAGGAGGGTTCCTTCTTCCACATTCTATGGGAATGCCCCGAGATATCAACCTACTGGGCAGGAGTTACGGACACTATGTCCAGAGTTGTAGGAAAGGAGGTTCCGAGGGACCCTAAGTGGCTGCTCCTCATGATACGGGGGGAAGGGACCCGGCCCAAATACACCGAAATATGGCTGTTACTGGCGGCAGCAGTGGCTAAACGTAATATTGCAAGGAGTTGGGGAGCGCAGGTGCCACCGCAGCTTATTGATTGGAAGCGGGACCTGGATTGGTGCCAACGGGCCGAAGAGATGGTATATAAGAGCAGGGGGTGTGCCAAAAAATGGGAAAAAGTGTGGGAGCCATGGAGGAGATACAGAGGCCCTGGGCCGTCAGAGGAGGGGCGTTGAGATGGATCATAGTTGGGCTGGAGAGTGGTCTCCCGGATCTCTGTCCCTGCTGAGAGTTGTCACATGATGTTTTCTACAATTGTCACACCACAGATGTACTGGAATAATATATGTTCTTCTGAGCTGTGTTAATAAAAATAAAAAGATTTATAAAAAAAAAAAAAACCAAAGACGCATGCAGAAAGAACATTACACACTCTGGATGCAAGGCGAGAAGTAATGTATTACATAGAAAGGACATAGGGTCATAGGAAGACAAAGCAACTCTGTGTCATTTGCAAACAGTTTCCTAGGAAGCCCAGTAACAAAGAGCTCAATTGCAAGATTGATTGCATAAACAATTCAGTTATGCCACAAACGGGCAGGTGTGACAGTACAAAGCAATTCTGTTTACAAGACACTACTGTATGGACATTGAGATGAACAAAGACGCACATGTAGGACAAAAGGTCTTGCAACATCTCTTTGCAAATCAAAGCTCCTCTTCAACCCAACTACCACCATAGTAAAAACTGCTACAAAATCAATGCACAGCACGTGAATCAAGAAAAAGATTCACACTGCAAAGCATGGTTTCTTAACTGCCGGTGTAGTTTTGCAGCTAGAAGAATTTCTGGATTCACAGGCGAACCCACCCTCCTCCGCCATGAAGATGAGGGAGAAAAAAAAAGGGGGAATAAAACCTGATGGTGACCAAAGGTGGTACAACGTCACAAGGTGCACCAAATGGAGGTATGTCAACACCCACCAACAACAAACACAAAAATAGTAGAAGGACAAAAAGGTTTTGGACAAGATTCCAGACCCAACCACTAGATGGTGGAATAATGCACAGCATGTGAAATTGTTCAAGCTGCAAAACTACACAGACGGGTAAGAAACCATATTTTGGGGATGACATCTTTCACACACACACACCTCTGCAACAAGAGAGAACACAAAATGCCAGAGCTTCGGCTGCATCAGAGGTATCAGACACAATTTTCTTCAAAGTACCAGTCATTAAGAGGTTCTTAGAAGAGGCAAAAAAGCTAACCTCACCAAGGATGGTGCCTGCACAATTATGGAACCTTAATCCGATCCTAACGCAGCTTATGGTTAGTTCTTTTGAGCCTATGCAAAAAACTGAAACATCAAACCTTCAAGGCAGCCTTCTTAACTGTCGCCTCCCTAAGAAACTGAAAGACACTGCACAGTCTGGATGTCAGAAGGGCTGTTGTGTATTACCCGCAGAGAACCGGAAGACAAGCCAGTTCTTTCACACTTGCCCCAAACAGGAGCTCCAATAACCAAAGGAACAATCACAAGATGAATAGTACAAGCTACCAAACTTGCTGCAAATCAGCGAACATGCCAGTAACACAAAGACCAAGGGCACATTCTATGAGGAAAAAAGGAGCCACATTGACATTCATAAATCATCACTGCATGGAAATAGAAATAGAGAGGCACAGGTCTTGCAGAAGGTATTCAAACACCTGTTTTCCTCCTCAGTTCAACCAAACGTCCCTGAAACGCTAAATACCTCTATATAATGTATGCGCAGCATGTGAATTCAGAAATGATTCACGCTGCAAAACTAAATGATTACTTACGTGTAGTAGTAGTTTTGTAGCTTGATGAATTTTCTGGATTCACATACAACTCGCCCACCTCCCCAGAAATGAGGAGCACGGAAAACAGAGTTTTATCACAGTTTAGACCTCCTGTAAGGAAGCTGCAACAGGACAAGGTGACAAAGAAAGAAAGGATAGAAAAATAATCTGAAAATGGTGACCAAACAAACAGTCTTCTTCGGCAGGCGTCTGATGTCATGGGTGAAGGACCTAGGACCCAAATGGCCAAAACAAACAAGCACACACACAAAACAAAATCTAACCGAAGAATTCCAGACACAAACACTAGATAGCCAAATAATAAACAGTATGTGAATCCAAAGCATTCTTCAAGCTGCAAAACTACTACTAAAGGCGAGTAAGCATTTCATAATGCTGGCAGTTTATTTTAATCTCTTAATATTGCTGACATAGGATCAGTTTAGAGAAAGCCAACTAATAGTTATCCCCCGCCACCTGCATTTCTTGCCTCTTCAGGCAATATCGTAGACCATAAGCTTGCAGCCTGAGGGGGTGGGGGAAGAGGAGGGGTATTAGTGTATTTCTTCATATCACTCCAATTTTAGGACATCCTAAGGTGCTTTCTTGCACCCTCACAGACAGTTCAAATGGCTTAATGCTTGGCAACTGCTCCAAATCACTGGAATCTAAAGGGTTAGTAAACCCATGTGGACTGCCTACATGACATTGAGAGCAAGTGTTGTAGCCTTTCAAGGGGAGAGTAATCCCCTTTCAGTCCTTTCCCATCAGGGTTCTCCACTTAACTCCAGTCCTATCCTCTCGTCTTAGACTGTGATTATTTATAAGCTCTCCTTTTAAAGTATTTTGATCAACAGAAATACATATGTACAAAAGCAACTTGAAAATCCAAATGAGTTTTAAAATGGAGCTGCATCACCGCACAAGCCTTTATTTTCTAATGGTTAAACTTGCTGATTACTTACTGGAATGTCCATGCCAGCAGATACCACCTGTAAATTATTTCTTCAGTATCTTCCATCACTACCTGCTACTACTATTAGAATACAGCAGCAGCCTGCATCACTTAGCAGGCCTTAATGTACTCTGGGGAGCCCTCCCTTTCTTGGTAATGAGGACCTTGGGACTGGACCAGAGTAGGGTGGTTTGGGTCCCACTTTATTGCACATTTTCCAGACTGGACTGTCTAAAGCTTAAAACATGGTTTGAGTTGGTTCTCTTTCAAATGCCATTTCCAGGCTGCTCTTCAAACACTGCCTTTGTGCAAAGTGATGTTTTTTTCATAGATCTATAAAATAAGTGTACCCAAATCTTGAATCTAGCTGCAAACACAAGGGTCCAAAACATAGAAACAATGAAGTGAGTTCTCTGTGCCTGTCTAGCGTCCCCCTCTTGACACATTAATAGGCAATGGACAAAAGGGCAGGGCCTGTCTCGAATGCTCCTCATCTTGAATAACAAACTGCAGTCCCATCACTAACCCTTACAATTTCCCAAATGTCAGTGCTTATAAAGAACCTATCATCAGCCTGTTGACTAACTTGGTTCTCATGGAATTGCTAAAATTAGCCCGATCTCTTGCTGTCTCACTGGTCCTGGTCTCCACTCTCCAGTGATAGGAATGCAGACAATACACTTCCACTGTCTGGGAAAGAAATACTCGCTCCACAACTTGCCATGTGAATCCAGGGGCATCCAAAATGGATCCTCTGGTTCTAGTACTCTCTCAACACAGTCGTACTACTGTTTTGTTACGTGAACACACAGCATACACACAGAATCTCAGTGCAGCTTGCTAGTTTTACATTCCAGCAGAACTTTACATGAAAGGGTTCAGTAGACCTAGTTGCACTATAAATTTGCAAAACCGAATATGCTGCCGCCGGCAAATGCAAAGACATTAGTCGGTTGCCAAATATGGGGGCACACTTGGTGTGCCTCTCCAGCTCACAGAATAGGTCCTGGACCTCAAATTGTCAGAGAAAGGTTTAGGCTTCCATGCACATGCTAAATTCAATCAATCACAGGTTTGTTAAAGCCCGACTACTCAGCCGTAAGGGTCTCAAGGCGCTGGGGAGTAGGGGAGGTGCAGGTTCCAGTCCATCAAGGAGGGGGTCTGTCTAAGAGCCAGGTTTTGAGGTTTCTCGTGAAGATGGGGAGTGATGTCTGCCTGAGGTGGAGCGGGAGGGCGTTCCATGCTCTGGCCGCGAGGAAGGAGAAGGAGCGGCCTCCTGATCTGGTCTTTCTGGCGCGGGGGACCATGGCGTAAGAGAGCTGGGCTGATCGCAGGGTTCTTTGGGGTGCGTGGAAGTTGATTCGGCTGTTGAGGTATGCTGGTCCGGTGTTGTCGAGGGCCTTGTGTGCGTGGGTGAGGATCTTGAAGGTGATTCTAGCCTCGATGGGGAGCCAGTGGAGTGTGCGCAGGTGTTGGGAGATGTGGCAGTGTCGTGGTAGGTTGAGGACCAGTCTTGCGGCAGCGTTCGGGATGTTTCGTAGCTTGCGGGTGAGGTTTTTGTTTATTCCGGCGTAGAGTGCGTTGCCGTAGTCGAGTCTGCTGGTGACTGCGTGGGTGACGGTTTTTCTGTGCTCGAGGGGGATCCATTTGAAGGCTTACGTAGGAGGCGCAGGATGTGGAAGCAGGAGGATGTGACGGAGTTGATCTGGCGGTCTATTTTGAGCTCTGAGTCTAGGATGATTCCAAGGTTGCGTGCGTGGTCCGTGGGGGTGGGTGGGCTACCGAGGGCGGGGGGCCACCGGGTGTCGTTCCAGGAGTCGGGGTGTGGGCCCATGATGAGTACTTCTGTTTTGTCGGTGTTGAGTTGTAGGCAGCTGCTTTTCATCCATTTGGCGACAGCTTCCATGCCTTCTTGGAAGTTGTTTGGCTGTGTTGGCTTCGTTTGATAGGGAGAGGATGAGTTGGGTGTCGTCTGCGTATGAAACAATGTTGAGTCCGTAGGTTCTGACGATAGGGACGAGAGGAGCCATGTAGACGTTGGGCTGAGGGAGGACCCCTGGGGGACTCCGCAGGTGGTTGGTGTAGGGTCCGAGAGGAAAGGTGGGAGTCTGACCCGCTGCGTTCTGCTGGAGAGCAAAGAGTAGATCCAGTCGAGGGCCTTGTCTCGGCTGGATTGGCATAACGCTGGACCAAAACAATTCAAAATACCAATTTCACATGAGGTTGGTCTCCGAGTAAGAGTATATGCCCACTTACCATACAGGGAGCACCAGTCACAGCACTTTTCCATGGTATCAAGAACACTTAAGATGTCCTATTCATGGCTTCTCTTTAAAAGGGACACCCTGACTTAAAATTGAGGAAGACTGGTCCATAGAGATCACAAGGATGTCAATCTTGGAACTTGGAAGACCATCGTTTTTTTTGCCTACTAATTTTATTTTAAGCTCCTTGCAGTCTACAATAATAGCAGTCTACAGTAATAGCAGTGTTTTCCATCAGATGGTCTACATTTGGTGCTTGGTGTTATAAATATCTGAAAGAAACACGTTAGTGATAGATTCCTTCCCTTAGAATTACCCCCAGGTGTCAGACTGGATCCGGAAAGTTTTCGTTAGCAGTACCTCTGCGCGTCGGAAGGTGGCGTCGGTCGGCTCCACGTCGGCGTCGTGGTCGCCGGGATGATGTCGCGGCAGCTACTTAGACGACGCCCTCGCGCGCTGACGTCAGTTCTTTCTTTTTCCGCGCCAGCTAGCGCAGATCTGGGAAGAGCGGTACCTCAGTAATTTTTTGACTAAGTTTCTCTCGACTTTTGTCGGTCTTTTTCGAGTCTCACAACTCCGTAAGGTGCACGAGGGATGCCAGGATTCAAGGCCTGCGGTTCCTGTAGCCGACTGATGTCGGTGACGGATCCGCACCGCGTGTGCCTTTTCTGCCTGGAGCACGACCACGACCCCAAGTCGTGCTCCGACTGCCGGTTGTTGACACCGAAGGCTTTGCGGGAGCGGTCCCGAAAGCTGCTTGACCGCCGACAGTCGGCTCCACGCCGTTCGAGGTCCCGGTCGAGAGGGAGGTCGAGGGACCGGTCGCGGAGCCACCATCAGTCAGGATCGAAGTCTTCGCACTCGGGGTCAGGTAAGTCGAAGCACAAAAAAGTCGAAGAAGCATCGTCGCTCTTCGACTTCTTCTCCTCGTCGGTCGGCTGACCCGATGAGGCCCGCGGGTGGTGCCCCTCTCGCGGCTCCGCGTGCGGCGCCCGAAGAGTCGACTCTGGGTATCCCTCCCTACCCGGGGCGACTCCCGCCCAGCTTCGTACGTTCTACGAGGCGATGCATGCCATCTTTGGGTGGCCAAAACCCGCCGGCGCGCCTTCGGGCCCTGCGGACTCGGCTGGGGGGCCGGGACCTTCATTGCCGGCGGCTCCGGCCCCGGCGCCGCAGGCACCCCGTGGATCCAGGCCTGGATCCGGATCGGCGCCGGTTGACCTTATCACTCCACCGGCGCCGCTTCCGACGGCACCACTACCGCGCCCGGCGCCGGCCGGCCTCCCGACTGGTGTCGACCCCGACCTCCTTCTGGATGAAGACACGGAGCCGGACCGTCGTCGACTGACGCCGGATCCGGCGCCGTTTTTGTGCCCCTGTTCACTCCTGGAGTCCCTTTTAGGCCAGATTGGCACCCAGAGGAGGAGGAGGATTGGAAGGGGTCAGGTGACCCTTTAACGGAACAGGACTGGAGAGAGGACCTGGGGGATGCCAGTGGTTTGGACACCTTGGCATGATGTCTCCTCCAACCGTGGCTACAGAGGAGGGAGAGTCTTACGCATTGGTGTTGCGTAGGGCGGCCGAGGCTCTTGACCTCGAGCTTCCTACGGTGGCAGTCAGGACTAACCTCCTGACAGAGGTACTTCAACCGGCAGCGAGCTGTTCGGAGCCCCTGCTGCCTTTTAATGAAGCTATCTCAGATATCCTTTTGGGCACTTGGTCCAAGCCCACCACAGGGGCTCCTGTGGATAGGATGATTGCCCGACGCCACCGCCCGGCTTCGGGTGACCCCTTGTTCCTTTCCCAACACCCTTGCCCTGAGAGCTTGGTGGTCCAAGCCTCGACGTCCCAGAGCGCCTTCCCTACCGCACCCCGGGATAGGGAATCCAAGAAGCTGGATCACCTTGGGAAGAAGTTTTCTTCCTCCAGCTTAGGGCTGCGGTCGGTGAACACCGCATGCCTCTTGGGCCGTTATTCCCTCTCTGTGTGGGACTCGGTGGCGCAAGTGCTGCCTCAGTGTCCGGAGGAGGCCCGGACCGTGCTCTCCCGTGCTGTTGCTGAAGGGAGAGACGCAGTTAAGTTCGCCATTCGGTGTGGGCTGGATACCGCCGACTCACTGGGCAGAACGATTTCCACGTCCGTGGCAATCAGACGCCACGCCTGGTTGAGGACGACTGGCTTTTCGGGGGATGTCCAGAACACCCTGATGGACATGCCTTTTGATGGCCGTCGCCTGTTTGGCGACAAGGCGGACAGTGCATTGACGTGTTTCAAGGACTCGTGGGCTACGGCCAAGTCCTTGGGTCTTTCTACCCTGTGTCCTGCACAGTCTGCTTTTCGCCCCTTTCGTGGTCACGGAAGGGGTGCCCCACCACGTTCCCTTCAGGGCCACAGGCCGGCGCAAAACTTTTCATCCCAGCGCGGCCAGAGACGTGGGAACCAACGCTGTGGTTCTGGGGCCAGCGGGCGGGCCAGTCCACCTCCACCCCCTCCGCCGCAGCCTCCAAGCCCTCCTAGTCGACATTTCAGGGCCACCATCACCAGTGGGCGGCAGGATTCGCCATCACCTCCCCCACTGGTGCAACATCACGTCGGACAGGTGGGTTTTGCAAATCGTCCAAAGGGGCTACTCCCTCCCCTTCGAGACTACCCCTCCCTCCATGCCACCCAAGTACCATTGCATATCGGAGGATCACCTGTCCCTTCTCCAGCAGGAAGTTACGGCTCTCTTGGCCAAGGGAGCCATCGAGCGCGTTCCTGTCCCAGAAGTAGGTCGTGGTTGTTCCCACTACTTTCTGGTGCCCAAGATGGACAAAGGCCTGCGTCCTATCTTGGATCTCGGGAACGTCAACCGCTTCCTCCGGAAGGAGAAGTTCAAGATGTTGACCCTGGCTCAGGTCTTGTCTGCCCTCGATCCTGGGGACTGGATGGTAGCGTTGGACCTGCAGGACACTTATTTTCACATCCCCGTTCTGCCGGCCTACCGGCGTTACCTGCGGTTCACGGTAGGCCACGAAGATTTTCAGTTCACCGTGCTCCCCTTTGGCCTTACCAGCGCCCCTCGGGTGTTCACGAAAGTGATGGCGGTGGTTGCAGCTCATCTGCGCAGATCAGGGGTTCCAGTCTTCCCCCTATCTCAACGACTGGCTGTTGAAGGCGGGCTCGCCCCAGGCTGTCGTCTCCCACCTCCAGACTACGGCCGACCTCCTGCACTTGCTGGGGTTCTCCATCAATGCGCTGAAGTCGCACCTGATTCCCTCTCAGAAGCTCCTCTTCATCGGAGCGGTTCTGGACACAACGCAGTTTCGGGTTTATCCTCCCGAACAGCGAGTCCGGGATATTCGGGCTATGATTCCGATCTTTCAGCCTCTATCCCGGGTGTCAGTCAGGAAGACCTTGAGGCTGTTGGGACTCATGGCCTCCTGCATCCTGCTGGTCAATCATGCCAGGTGGCATATGCGGGCTCTGCAGTGGGACTTGAAGTTCCAGTGGGCGCAGCATATGGGGAACCTGTCCGATTGCGTCCAGATCTCGGAGGGCACTGCACGACAATTGTAGTGGTGGCTCACGAACCAGGATTGGGTCAACGGCAGATCCCTCTCCCTTCCCCAACCAGAACACACGGTGGTGACAGATGCATCCCTTCTGGGATGGGTTGGCCACATGGGAGAGGCGGAGATAAGAGGCCTGTGGTCTCCGGCGGAGTCCGGGCTCCACATCAACCTCCTGGAGCTTCGGGCGATCCGTCTTGCACTTAAGGCATTCCTTCCCTCTGTCTGGGGAAGAGTAGTGCAGGTGTTCACGGACAACACCACCGCCATGTGGTACTTCAACAAATAGGGCAGGGTGGGGTCGTGGACCCTATGTCAAGAGGCTCTGCGTCTCTGGACATGGCTGGAACATCAGGGCATATCTCTGGTGGTTCAACACCTGGCAGGTTCCCTGAATTTAGAAGAAAATAAGAGGAACCCCTTAATGCCAAAGGAATAGGGTTATATACAATAGTATAGGAAGGAAAATCCTTTGGACTGTTACTGCTAACAGTAGAACTGGGAGTTTTGACCCTAACAATGTCATGCAACACACACTCAAATTCTAGCACTCCAAGTATACCTTTGGGAAGACTGCTCATACATCTGAAAGACAATCTAAACCATATACCACATTTTTAGAAAAATATCAAAATCTTTTATTAAAAAATCTCATAGAGCATAAAAAACCACAACGACATAAATCATAAGATTACAATGCACAAAATATCTAAATGAGCTTGAACAAACTCCTAAGTGTAATTCATACACAAATGCATCAAAAAACAATTTAAAAGAAACATATGAGAGTACATGAAAATAGACAAAAATAATATGTCATTGAAAATCAACCATCCGTGATTGCACAAATTCTAGGGCTGGAGCCCGGTATGTCTCACTTTGTTGAATACTCAAAGGCCCAGACCGTGACACAGATTAGGTTGTATTCAAAGGGGCGTCGACGCGTTTCGATGGCTAGTGGATGATACCATCTTTGTCAAGACAAACAGATTCCGACTCTCAGAAAATAGTAGTCAACCAGAACATATGATCCCCTTCCCAAATTAAAAAAAAAAAACAATCACACTCATTCTTCTCACTAACTGCTCCCACAATTTCATACTTGTGTAATATTTACCAAATTAGAATCGACTGCATTACGTATTAATTCTACTGCAATTGGACCTTCAGAGGCAGGGCTTACCTATATTCAAATAAAAATTTGGGAAGGGGATCATATGTTCTGGTTGACTACTATTTGATGTTTAAATCTCCTCTTTTAACATTACATCAGTAGGATTATGTTATGAATACAGTGATTTATTTTGTTATATGTATATGCTTTGAGGTATTAAGCCATATGTTTTTATTATGCAGGTGGTTTTTGACTGCAGCATTGTTGCTTTTTAATTTTCTGAGAGTCGGAATCTGTTTGTCTTGACAAAGATGGTATCATCCACTAGCCATCGAAACGCGTCGACGCCCCTTTGAATACAACCTAATCTGTGTCACGGTCTGGGCCTTTGAGTATTCAACGAAGTGAGACATACCGGGCTCCAGCCCTAGAATTTGTGCAATCACGGATGGTTGATTTTGAATGACATATTATTTTTGTCTATTTTCATGTACTCTCATATGTTTCTTTTAAATTGTTTTTTGATGCATATGTGTATGAATTACACTTAGGAGTTTGTTCAAGCTCATTTAGATATTTTGTGCATTGTAATCTTATGATATGTCGTTGTGGTTTTTTATGCTCTGAGATTTTTTAATAAAAGATTTTGATATTTTTCAAAAAATGTGGTATATTGTTTAGATTGTCTTTCAGCTGTATGAGCAGTCTTCCCAAAGGTATACTTGGAGTGATAGCATTTGAGTGCAGGTTCCCTGAATGCCAGGGCAGACGAGCTCAGCCGCAGGTGCATGATGGATCACGAATGGCGTCTTTACTCGGAGGTGGTGCAAGGTCTCTATCAACAGTGGGGAGAACCTTGGTTAGATCTGTTCGCCACCGAAGAAAACGCGCAATTTGAGCAATTCTGCGTGTTGGAATTTCCAAGGCGGCACTCGCTAGGCGACGCTTTTCGTCGCGAGTGGAGTTGTGGTCTTCTATATGCCTTTCCGCCTATACCACTTCTGCCCAGAGTGCTGAAGATCAAGTGCGACCAGGCCCAAGTCATTCTGGTGGCTCCGGATTGGGCACGAAGAGTCTGGTATCCCGAGCTATTACACATGGCCATCGATCCTCCGATCAGACTGCCTCTTCGGGAGGATCTTCTGTTGCAGCAGCAGGGGACGGTCCTCTGCCCGAACCTGTCCCGCCTCCACCTCCTTGTGTGGAGATTGAGCGTCGACATTTGACAGCTTTCGACCTTCCTCCCGAAGTCTGTGATGTTATCTTGGCAGCCAGACGTCCCTCCACTAAGACGGTATATACCTGCAGATGGAACAAATTTGTGGCATGGTGCATTTTTCATTAAATCCCACACTGGCATCAGTGTGGATTTAATGTGCTGAGAAGTTTGGTATCAAACTACTCAGTTTTCAGTGTAGCCATTGTGGTGCTGTGGAGTTCGTAATGACAAGCTCCCACCACCATATACTCTTAATGGCAGCACTGCACTTACAATGTCTAAGAATGTTCTGAGACACTGTAGGGGTACAGGGCTCATGCACCTGTACCCTCACCACTGGTTTAGTGCACCAAGCTAGAGGGGTGACTGATCTATGCCAGGGCAGTGGGTTGTAGGCATGGCACACAGAGATGTGTGCCATGTCGACTCTTCACTTTGTTCTGCACCAAACCACGCAGCCTGCAAAGGCAGTGTGTTTGTGTAAAGGTACAGGGCCTCTAAGGGTGGCACAATAAGTGCTGCAGCCCTTAGAGGTCTTCCCTGGTCACAGTGCCCTGGGTACCTGTGGTACCATTTACCAGGGGCTGACCTGTGGCCAGAGATGCCAATTGGGTTAGGTTTGGGGAAAGAACACAGGCCCTGGGAACCTGATTGGCAGGGACCCAGGGCACATCAAGACAAAGTGCATCAGTAGTCTGGCAAAAAGTGGGGGGGGTTACTGCAACAGAAACCCACTTTCCTACACTCAGACATGCCTTTCACCTAGATTTGGGCTCAGGACTTCTGTACACCTTCTAACCTCTTCCCCTCCTTCACAGAGTGCTGAAGATCAGGAAAGGCAAGGCCTATGTCATCCTATTGACTCCAGGACGGGCAAGTAGAGTGTGGTACCTAGAAATTGGGGCCATGAGAATCTGTTTTCTGATCCGGCTGCCCCTTTGAGAGGACCGCCTGACATAACAGCAGGACCAGGTCCTGCATTCGAATCTGCACAACCTACACCTCCATGTGTGGAGATTGGGAGGAAGATCTAAAGCCTTCAAGTGTTGCCATTCAAAGTGGTAGTTGTCACCCTGGCAGCCAGACATCCATCCACAAAATCTGTATATGCGGGAACCTAACAGAATGTGTTCCTACCGAGACATTCAAACTTTAGATAAGTTGTGACATTCTTTTGTTTTGGATTTCCTTAGCCCAGCAAGGCCTTGCTGTGGCGATAGTTAAGTTTTCTTTCAGCCTTGTTTACATTAGCCAGATCAGCCTTCCCTTTTCAAATTACCCTTTGTGATGCGTTTCTTAAATGGACTGATCCACATGTTTCCTTTACTTGGTTCTCGCCTACCTGATGTGCACTTCCTTTGAAATGTGTCACAGCTGTTCTCGATCTTGACCATTTAAGTGTCTTATCGCCATTACCCTGGTCGACGAGTGAGCTAACTCCAGGCCTTGTCCATGCAACAGTCCTAAACAGCCTTTTTTCTGGACAAGCTGATCTGCCGGACAAAAGCAGCATTCCTGCCGAAGGTAGTGACACACTTTCACATAGTGCAATACATCACCTTGCCAGCTTTCAATGCTCTACCTTGCCCCTGGGAGAAGGAACTGCTCCATTGTCTTCACCTGAAGACAGCACTCTGTTTTTCAGTTGATCAGACTAGAAACCATCATTTGATCAATTTTTTTGTTTGCTTCTACGGAGTGCAAAAGAAAAACCTTTCCTGATGTATTTTATGCAATAAGATCTGCTGTGGACTAGTTAAAAAAACAGCCCCCAGAAAGCTTGCACACTCATTCCATCAGAGCGAAGGCTGTTACCCCTGCACTGGAGTTTGGTATGCCAGTCTCTGACATCTGCCAGGCTGCTACCTGGGCATCCCGCCACATGCTACGGAAGCACTACTGCCTGAACAGCCAGGTCTCATGAGATGGGCACTTTGCCTGATCTGTCCTGAAGAATTTCCTGATCTGAGCCATTCCAGAGAACCACCACCTGGGGAGATACTGCATTGGTATCTATTCACAGGGATAGGAATCTGCGGTTAGAAGCCTCTATCAGAAGAACAATTACTTATCTTTGGCAACTCAGTTTCTGGTAGATAATATCTAACCACATATTCTAAAATACTAAAAGATCCTTCCAATAGGATATTCAGTCTTCACCTGACAATCTGTCATGAGTATACACTTCTAAAGTAACGTTGTTCTGGAGCTTATATATATGCATATGTATGTGTCTATATATATTTAGGCCTAGCTATGGTGGCAGTTTATCCATAGCGCTTATTGCCTCAGTTTTTCGATTTCAGTAAATGGTTTTGCATCGTGAAGAATTCTATATTCACAGTCTATGCACTGTGCCACCCTTTAGTGGGTCTGTTTTTAGACCTTTTTAGGTCTCGCCTGAGCCAGCGCATGCGCCTCTCTGGCGAGACATTTAGTGAGTGGCCTTTAAAAAGCCGACCACAGCTTTTTGTGTGGCCTAGAGCGTGCGGTAACGCGCATTCCTCGCATCGCTCGATCAGGCGCCATCTGGCTTTCCTCTCACTTGCTCTCCCAAGCGCGCGCTTCAACGCTCCTCCCCCACCACAGAGCGCGTCTCTCGGCCGCGCGTCTTGCTTGCTTTGGGACCGGCCCCATCTCCCCGGTCCCAGGGAACAGATTGACTCGCAGAGAAGATAAACCGCTCTGTGCAGCTGAGACCCCGGGAAGAAAGGCAGAGAAGAATAAGCTGCCCGTCTCACTCCTCTCATTCCGTGACACTGCCCCAGTCTCTCATTTCACATCCTGCAGTATACAGTCGGCTCACTCCTCTCAGCCCTTCTGACACTGCCCCACTCCCTATTCTCATCCCGTGTAGTATACTGCCCCGTCTCACTCCTCTCACCCCGTGACACTGCCAGTGTCTTCTCACATCATGCAGTATTCTGCCCCGTCTCACTCCTCTCATCCCGTGACACTACCCCAGTCTCTTCTCACATCCTGCAGACTAAACCAAAGAATAACAAAAGCTTCAAAATTATTTAATGAAATGTGTGCATTTTCATGGAAAACTTTATAAATCTGTTAGAAATTAAAAATAAACGAACCAAAAATGATATAAAAGAAGCACATTTTTTTTCCAAAATACAGGACAAATGCTGATGACAGACAAACAGTGAGGGACAGCAGAACGGAATTTCTCCCTGCACTGCGATTAGTTAAATAACTTCCCTTGCACCGGCATTAGGAGGCAGAAGAAAATACAGGCGCAGCCATGCAACGCCGTGTCGTGCAGTCAGCAAACACTTGGCTAGCAGACCTTAGCGCCCCCAGATCCCTGGCTGGATAGAAGGCCCTAATCAGCAGCCCTGATAGCGCTCACATATTCCATTAATGCTGCAGCACCGATACGATTTCGGAGTCGTGACAGGGGGCTGGGGTGCTTATCTGGCAGCCCCGGTTCCCATTCATTGCATTAAACGGAGCGTCTGGCGGGGGGAGGAGGCATGAAAAATGCGACGCTCAGTAATTTATCCCCCCACCCCCCAATGTCTCTCACAGCTGGCACGATGTTATCATGCCTTTCGCGAGATATTACTTTTTTTATTTTATTTTTCATTTGGTGCCCGGGTCCTCAGCCAAGCGGTGGTACCGGCCACTTCTCTTCAAGACCAAGGCCTGTGTTGAGGCGCTTGCCGCTTCGATGCGCTATTAATGACACAGCTGTTCTGAGGATAGCACTTCAGCAGGACGGCAAGGTGGCAGTGTGGTCTTGCGTAGATCATAATACTGTTGGTTTGCTTCTTTGTCCTTCTCCCCCCCTCGCCCCCTTTTCTAGCTCGAGCGTTCGGAAGCCTTCTGCAGAGGCCATGTCACTGCGCCACTAACATACGGAAACAAATGCAGGAGTTGTATCATTTTATGTGTACAAATTAATAGAGTGGTTTTGCACCTAGTAACATTGCCTTGCATTTTACCGCACTTCATTACAGCTTTACAGCGCACCGCTGCTGCTTTTTGTGTGGCTTTCTAACGTTCATCTGCGTCTGTGTCTCTTTACGATAGTGGTAGCTTCCCTAAGAAGGAAATACTACTCGCAGTGTCGAAATGGCTGCTTGGATATTGCCTACAACTACATCCGCATCTCTACGATAAACTTGCCACCCAAAAATAGAAATGTAATGTATTCCGACGAGAGCTTGAAGCTGATGGGGGGGGGAAGTGGTGGTAGACCACTTACAGTGAGCACAACTCGGTGGGCAGTCGAATGTGTTTTCATCAAAAGTGTTATTACACAAATTAAGCGAAGCGAGTTTGTCGACCTCGGAAGGATGAATAGCTGAGTCGGGTCGTGTTACTATTTAAAATCGTAAAATAAGTCAGGCCTCTTGGGATAAAAATCTCTGCTCTGCAGGTTATACACAGGATTCGCTCTGAGCTCCCCCAGCTTCTGTAATAGAAGAAAACAAGCCACAAGTATGTGCACATAAAACGCTTTATCGTCGTGATTGTTATACCGGTAAAACACACAGGGCAGGATACTAAAAAATGAGACGAGAATAACAACAAAAAAAACTGGAACTAAAGACGTACAGAAACAAAGCGGGCTCCAAAACAGGACAGCCTTCATTTGTGCTTCTTGAGAAACATGCACAGAACAAAGAAACACCTGCCATGCAATTCAAGTTTCAAATGCTTTACAATATCCCTCACCCCCATCCACGCAGTCGAACACACTGAAGAATTTACTGGAGTACATTTTTTCTCAGTTCGATGACAGAGCAAACGTAGCCTTAAATCTTTAACAGCGAACACGAGTGACTGCTTGCCCGAATTAAAGCATGACATCGAGAAACAGACGGTTTCTTTTAAAGAGAGGCCTTCCGGGAAATGGCGCGCATGCCAACAAGTGGAATCCTTTCTATTGGTTACGATAAACCTGCACCTGTGGGAGCCTCCCTCCGTTGAGTTTGGTATGCACTGTACTCCGCGGGTCAAATATGCAAACAACTCCCCATAAAGTTTGTGCACACCCACAAACACGTGAGTTGGCTCCTGGGGCCGATCGTGCGATGTGAGCATCATATGAAATATATTTACACCAATGAAGTAGTTAGTTTATTTCCTATTTTCTGTAAATTGGGTCCGAAAAAGCTGCCAGCGAAAAGCAGAATTTCCCGCACTCTCACCGCCACCATGTGCATCCTAAAGCTTCCCAGACACTAAGCTAATACGCTGCATGGCTAAATACTTATAAGGTCCAAAAGGCAAGACCTATTGGCTATGCCAATGCTTGTTGTGTTTTGTAAGTGGACGTCATCTTTGACAATTTTGTGCTATGCTCCTCCGTCAATTGTAGAATGCCGTTGTGGTGCGGAGAATAAACCATTCTGGTTTTGCCCTGGCTGTCACCATAGATGTCGCAAAAAGACAGCCATCACATGTGTAACCTATGTCTACAAAAGGATCACCAGTCTGAGTGCTGTGAAGCCTGTGAAGAATTTCATCCAAAAACATTCAAAGCTAGAGAAGGACGAACTGCGCCATGGGACAGGAACACACCTCCAGGAAGGAGACAGTCGCGTGAGGATACCGAAATGGCATAGTGGCATGAGTTTCACAATGCAAGGCAGAAGTTGTTGAAAAAAAAAAATGAAGGTCCAGACACTGAAGGCTGCAAATACAAGGTAACATCTGAAGGGTTGCTGGGGGGCGGAGCTGAGTGCCCCAGAAACCAAGCACCCCAAAACCACAGACTACAAACTCCACAGTGCTAGAGGTCAAACACCAGTCCAAAGAGCCCCTCTGATCCAAAACCAGGCAGCAATACCTTTGAACCGGCCTTGACCCACGTTAATTAAGAGTGCAGGAGGGAGAAGGAATACCACAAAGTGGAGCCTTCTGTGCTGAAAAGAAAAACACTGAGCGCCGTTGAACAGAAGGCACTTGACGTCTAAAACAAAAGGCATCTATAGGTGGAGATGGAGGCATTGATCAGGAGAAGAGTTTCAACTCAATGAAAGCATACAGAATTCCTCTCTAAACCTCGAAGAAAAATCTGGTCGAGATCAAAGAACTGAAACTGCAGCTAACACCAGAAACTGCAAAAGAATACGACGAAGAGATCAGAGAGAACATCAAGGAATTCAATGAAGTGACCTATTAGCAGAGAATTTTCGTAGGCAACCCTTCTGAGGAAGGATGGCAGGACATAAACACACATTCATCAGAGGAGGGAGTTGAGACCGTTCCAGACCCTCGCAGCCAGATGTCATTGCCAGTTTCAAGGCGAGGGAGAGGTGTGGTCCAGCGGCCAGAGCGGCTGACTCCGGAGCACGAGACTCACGGTTCGATCACTGGCGGAGATAGCTCACTTAATCTCCCCGACGGCCACCAGTGCCTTGAGAACCCTAGGGGTAATTAGTTGGCGCTTTACAAATACTGTAAACATACATACATATATATATATGTGTGTGTATATACATACATACATACATACATACCTAGCAGTCGTAAAGAGGGCTTCTGTCACCTATGGCATCAAACTTGAAGAGCAGGTAGAATCCTACTTCCTACTGGAAACACAGCTGCTCTTTCAGAGAAGCTAATTTCTGCCCAGTTTATTGAACCATGTGAAGAAAAGCATTCAGAGCCAACCACAGCCAACTTATATCAAGGGCAGTGTCAACGCCAATTTAATAAGTCTCCATGACTCTTAAGAGCGTTAGCGCCCCTGCAGCAGTGGGCCCACCTCCCAGCAAGGAGAGCAAACCGGTGGAAATGGTTGGTAGAAAAATGGAATGGTCTGCTGGAGATATACCAACTCCAGTGCCCTTATAAATAGACACCCTCAGTGGTAGGAAATGGGTAGCTACTTACATCACTTCCCTGAGTAGTAACAGAAAAAAGCAAAGAAATATAATCCAAGAACAAGACAGTAAGCAACACCTCTCTGAAGTCAGCTCTTGATGTAGTAGATACAGGAAGCAGGCAACTCTGCACCACAATCATGCTAAGGAGGGTGTGTATCTGGCTTCTAGAAAGAAGTACACGCAGTGGTGGTAAGCAGGCCTTTCACCGGAGAAAGCCTCTTTGGAGCGATAGTTGAAAACTCCCATCAGAGATTGAAGGATGACACCGCCAGGCCTGTAGGGGCCATTCAATTCAGAGGCAGTCCAAGATAGGGAGGTTCACAGCTGATAGCACTTTACTTCCATTTCACACCACAAGGGTGCCCCGAAACAATGGAAGTCCAATAGCAAACCAAGATGTCCCTTTCGAGGAAGAGCCTGGGGGGGGTAAGAGGAGCAGCACCAAGAGGTGCCGATTGATTGATTGACATAGCAGCAAGTGACTTCAATTCAGGGGTTCCCTTACACACACCACCGGTAGTGGCAGAATTGGAGAATTCCTCAAAGAATAGATCAACATCACCTCTGGCAAGCGAATACTCCACCTCATCCAGCCCAGATACTGCATGGAACTCCTGAAACTATCAACCAACATCTGCTCAAAGCCAAGCCCACACAGCAAAGTAGAGCTACTTCACCTCAGACTCGTTATGGTCCCAAAGCCAGACAGTTCCCTCAGACCCATCTTGAACCTCGGGGCCCTCAACAGGTTTGTCAAAAAGATTCAAATAACTCTGCGGGAGGTTATCCCGAATCTACGAAGAGGGGATTATATGGCTACAATAGACATCACAGATGAATACCCCCACATACCAATGAACAACAGGCATAAAAGATTACTGTGACTTATGGTGGACATTATACATTTGCAAAAACAACAATTGATGGACAGAATGCAGAACAATGTCATACATTCACCCCAGTACAGAGATCTCGGCCTAAATCAATCGTTTTTTTGCTCACCATGCCATTCCAGTTTGAACCCAGCCATATGCAAATCAGTCTTGACCCTGTGCCTCATGGGAACAGTCCAGCCCGAACTGCCAAGCCAGGTCCTCCCTGGACTGGAAACAAGCATCCTAGGACCGGTTTCGGGGTTTCACCCCTCTTCAGCCAGGATAGCTTGATTCCAGTGGCATGGAGAGCACGGGACCCACGTCTGGGCATACCCGTCCCACTCGGGGTGACAAATGCAAAAACAACAGTTGATGGATAGAATGCAGACCAATGTCCTACATTCACCCCAGTACAGAGATCTGGGCCTAAATCCATCGTTTTTTTGCTCACCATGCCATTCCAGTTTGAACCCAGCCATATGCAAATCAGTCTTGACCCTATGCCTCATGGGAACAGTCCAGCCCGAACTGCCAAACCAGGTCCTCCCTGGACTGGAAACAAGCATCCTAGGACCGGTTTCGGGGTTTCACCCCTCTTCAGCCAGGATAGCTTGATTCCAGTGGCATGGAGAGCATGGACATTGTACATTACCAGTTCTAAGAAAAGAAGTCCAAGTTTATCCATACTTAGACAAATGACTGGTTAATGCAAAGTTGTTCATACAATTCCAGGACTTTATAGGGACAGTAATGACAGACTTATAGAACCTAGGGTTCTCCATCAATAGAGAAATCAACCTCGAAACTGGAAAGGAACAAGGCATTCCTTATGGGCAAGACTAAATTCCAAAGAAGAGAGCTTTTCCTGTTGAGAAAAATTAGGTCATTGACCGAGCAAATTCGACTTTACCAGAAGGGGCAACCTCTGACATTGAGGATGGTGATAAACTGATGGGCATGATGGCATTGTGCGTACCACTCAATTGATATGGCAGGCCCTACATGAGAACCCTACAGGAGTTGTTACAGAGACATTGGTTTCAGGCGACGGAGTGAGGAGGATCTAGTGGTTATCACAGACTCATTACACTAGGAGATACACAAGTAGGAGGGGTGTTGGAGTGGATGGAACATCACAGTGAACAGACTCTTCAAACCACTACCTCCCTCAGTCACCATAACGGATGCTTCCCACATGGGATGGAGAGTGCACATGGGAGACATGAGCTAGGGGGCTTTGGAGCCCGAAACTGGCAGTAAGCACATAAATGTGTGGGAATTCAAGATCATTTTCCTGATCTTCAAGGTTTTTCAGTCTCGGATCGAGGGGAAGGTAATGCAGGTTCAACGGACAATACTGCCACCATGTCCTACCTCCACAAACAAGGGGTGACAGGATTTCACTTGCTTTCCATACTAGCACAGGACATACGAGTGTTGGCTCTATAGAGACACAACTATAGCAATCCACATACTAGGCATACAAAAAAAAGCAGACAATTAAGACAGAAAAACGTCTCTCGTGGGAGCTAAAACAGTGGTAGACCTGATCTTCCAAAGGTAGGGGACCCCACTTACTATATGTGCTTGCAACCGGGGAGTACACAATGCCAAAGCTTCACGTCCAGGTACCCAAACCACCAGTCTCTGGGGAATGCCCGATCAATGGTTCGAGAGACTGGCGCCGCCTAGAGCAGCCCCCACACTTATGTGAAATGTAAACCTGGTGCTAGCACAGCTCAAACAACCTTTTGAACCCATGCACAGCTCAGGGCTGCAATTGCTTACTTTGACTGCCTTCCTAGTAGACATCGTATCCTTACAAAGGGTGAACAAACTCAAAGCAGTTACAGTCCTGGAACCATACCTTCAAATCATACCTTCAAATCCATAAAGACCCAGTAGTAATGAGAACAAACCCAACTTCCTACCTAAGGTGTAGTCTCACACTTACATGTCAATCAAACTATAAAATTGTCAGCTTTTTTTTCCAACAACCAAAGTCACAGGCAGAACATGGCATTCACACACCAGATGTAAGAAGGGCAATGATGTCCTACATACAGGAAACCAATTAGTTCTTAGTTTACTTTGCCCCAGCAACCAGTGTGGCACCTGTTTCAAAACTATCACAAGATCAATAGTCCGAGCGATACAATTATGTCACACACCAGCAGGATTGACACTAGAAAAGAAACCAAGAGCACATTTCATGCGAAAGAAAGGAGCGACACTCCGCTTAATAGTGAATATCTTAATCTGTACAGAAGCAACATGGCCCTCCGTACATACTTTCAAACACTAACTCATGGACATTCAAGCTAACAAATGCAAACTTTTCAAATGCAAACTTTTTCCACCCAGCCTCCAACAGGACAAGGAACACTGCTATATAAGCTATGCACATTATGTGAAAACAGGAAGATTCGCATTGCAAAACCAAATTGTTACTTAACTCTCGTTACTTACCCTTCCTACTTACCTGCAGGCATTGCTTTGCAACTTGAAGACTTTTCTGGATTTGCATGTGACCCTCCCATCTCCTCCAGAAAACAAGTGCAAGATTTCCAAAAGGAAATGAAAAAGGTGATGTTAACACCAAGGAAGCCATGGCCAAAGATAAATGCCAGACAAAAGAATCTAAACATAGCTGCCACACTGTGGAGATCCTGGGGCATATGTCTGTCAAAGAGGTACTTCGCAAATGTCATTTAAGAGGGACATAGCACCAAATAGTCAAAGTGAATTTAAAGGGGGAAAAAAACGTAAAACAAACAATTCCAGACCCAACTACTAGAATGCTGAATAATGCACGTCATGGAAATCCAGAAAGTCTTGAAGCTGCAAAACTACTCCTACAGATTAAAAAATCATTTTGTTTCAACTAAATGGGCTGCTGCTTCAAGACCAGTAATATCATTTGATATGAATAGAGTTAAGTGACATATCTTGAACTGGCTTTTATGTGGCCTGTTTGCAGTCTTCTGCAGAATAGAAGTGTGTGAAATACCCTTGTCAGGTTGTTTTGCTTAAGTCCTTTCAGAATCGGTGCACTACAAGCTTAGAGTTTGACTACTCTTTTTGCGAGCTTGGTTTGATGAGAAAAGCGTTTTGTCTTTGAGAATTGGTTCTGCTATTAGTTGACTGCCTTTTGAAGCTTAACATTTGCACCAACCTCCTTACCCAGATGTATGTAGATGCATGCTAGGGGCAATTTATCGAGAGTGACAACTGGAGCAACTTTTTGTAGTAGAGCACAGTTCACAGATATCTGTCATTTTAATTTCTTTACATTGCCTTACAACCAAGATTATACGTGGGTGCTATAGTTTTCCCATACAGAAAAAAGCAGTGTCTAACAGGATGCATTTTGAGAGAAGTCCGTATCTTGTCTGCAAGTGGATGATCATTTAGAGTCAGTACAACTAAAGATCAGTCAATATTTTTTTCTTTACCTTTCATTCATGGATTCCTGAGACCTCAGACATATGTAAGAGTAATAGTACCAGAGACTGGGCACGAGAAAGGCTCTCCCGTTTTCCATAGCCACAACACCTTAATGAAGCAAAATGCAGTTCTGCATTTTCCTTCCTTTATATTGTTTTCAGTTTTCCTCAAACTTATAGTGCTCCAGTGGTACTTCACTATTTTCGTCTGCTCTTACGTTGCACATATTGTTGATGATTGTGAAGCATGAAATTTTCCTTTATGGCGTGCCTCCCCTAAACTAGATTCTGGGGCTGAATGAAAGGAATAGTGAGTTTGTTCTCCTTTGAAGTGTCTCCTGCCAGAGCGCCTTGCCTGCCCCTTGCTGTGTTTTACATCTCCTTGTGAAATGGCTGCCAAAACTAGGCTGTTACCTATTCACCTGAGCCAGCCTATACAAGTTTCAGGAGAAGCAGCAGTGAAATTGGAAACCTGGATATGAAAAATGATTCCCTAAGTTTTTAAAAGCACCTGGATATTCAAAGCATGCGCCTCCCTGATTGGCCAGACTTGCTCTCCAAAGAACAAGTTCTGGCTTCATCATCCAGTACTTTGTTTTGAAATTCAGCTGCGCACCAATGATGTCTATTACACCAGCATCAGGATAGAAGACTCTGAAGATCCAGGAGTGAAACAGCTGCTTAGTTGCCATTATCCCTCCCATCTTGGCCGAAGTCTAGGAACCTGTGAAGCAGCTTTGCCACTAGACCTGTGGCGATAAGTGGGATATTCCTGTCTGCAAGAGGAACCGGGCTGCATTTGTGACTTGACAAAAGTTGTGAAGGAATTGTTTTAAAAAATATTTCAAACATTCGGTAGGTGATTGGTCAAATAGATCCAATCAAGAGAATCAATCCAGAGAAAACAAAACAAAATAGAAAATAGTAAGAGGCACACTCTGTGCTTGGAATCTTATAAAATTATTAATATTAATGTAAATAAAGCCTCTTTGAAAGCAGTAACGTATATAATATATATAAATCAAGACCACTAGCAATTTTTTTAAATGATTTTTCAATAGAAAAATAACAGATATTCTCAAATAGTTGAATACATTTTCTGTGTAGGGTCACATAGACATTTGTTTCATAGCAAGGTTGTAAAGTATTTCCATGAGTTTCTGAGACTAGACCTTGCATTATTGAGAACAACCACTCAACCTGGAGTACATGTGGTATTTATATCTAAATTGGAAAGGCTTATGTTGGGGAAAAGGTCAATGTTTCGGTTTTCTCGTGGATCAAAACTGTGAGACCATCTTCAGGACAGAAGAAATTGAATAGGACCCTTCGAGAAAACCAAAATGCATAAAATGTAAATGGATAAAGTTTGTAAAAAGATTTGGAGTGCATTGGCATATATTAAACCACAACCCATGAAGCATTGCAAAACATACATGGTAGGCAATGCATCTGGATAGTGCTATCTCAGAAAAGTGCAGTGGACTAATTGTTGTTCCAAATAAGAGGAAAGTTTAAGTAGCAATATAAAGGTACATGCGAAAACAAAAAATGTCCCACAAAACTATTACCTTAGGTCTGCTCAAAAAACAAAAGTTTCATTGACAAAAGTTGTGGGTGTAGGTCCAAATAATTTTTTGGGATGGACAAGGTACGAATCTAAATCTTTAGGAAATATATATATTTTTTTTAATGTCTTAAAATAATTTTTGACAAGTTCAGCTTATCAAATGGAAAGACCAGTGGCACTTATTTTGAATAGCATGTTATCGATTTGCCTACTGAAGAGAAAAAGGTACAAGGAAAGTGTTGGTACAATCATTAATATAAAGGAGTATGAACCAGCCAAAGACGTGCTGCATGCAGCATCTTACCATTGTGAGAGTAGCTGAACAATCCGCTAACAGCAAGGCGCTGGAGTCAAACCGATCAACTTTATAAAGATGGCCGCTCGAGGTCATGAACTGGAAGTGAAATGCAAACACGGGTGATAATGGTTGCCATATTGGAATGGGCGAGGGTAGATAAAGTATAGATTAAAGGAATGTCTTTTCATTGCAGGCACCACAAGTAATATGGATAAAAAGTGAAAAACGAGAATGAAAACATTCAGTATCTGGGGGAAATAAAGACTAGAATCGGGATTAGAAGTTTTTCTTCTATTCATATTACCTGTGGTGCCTGGATTGAAATTATATATTCATCCTTCCATCTATACTCCCTATTTAACAAAATAGCAAACTGATAGAAATACCAGCTGGAGTCCTAGATTTTGGGATCTATTTTGTGGGTAAAAGATTAGGTATAAATGCCTTTGACACAAATAAGTTGGTCCCACCAAACTATTAAGGATATAGGAGTATTTCACGTGTATGTCTCCTATCTGCTTTTGATTAATCCTAGAGATGCCATAGAACACAATTGGTTGGTAGTTTTATATGTGAGACTTACAGCTTGCTTTGTTTTAAGATCTTATAAGCTGAATATAAAAGTTCCGAGCTTTCGTAAAGGAAAGTTTCAGTTATATTAAGGACAATGGTGCGAGGATTATGCTTTCTTTTCTTCGCTTTAATAAACAGCAGCCATGTAAAACAGTAAACTACAAGTCCCATGAACATTAGGGATCAAGTTAATTGGAGTTCAACATGGGTCAACCAAGCAGGATATCTCAAGGCCATCATAGTCATACAAGTGTCCTTCCTCTTTATTCGAGCGACACAAAGCCCGAAACAACCATTACACCTGCATGCCCGAATCATTTCCTGTAAAAGAGGACAGCGTTGAGCACGCATTCTGAAAAGCATTCACCATTATTCATAGCGACATGTACTACTTGCCTTGAAAGCAGTACAAAGCATTCAGGTATAGACTTCATTGACATTGAAAATAACATAAAATTGAAATTAGTCACTTTCTTTATGAAGCATTACTTATAGCCGGGGGAGATGGTCTTGCCACAACCCACCAGTAGGGGTGGTGGGGTTGCGGGAATTATCCTCGCTTCTGTGTCCTCATTAGAATTAAAACTTTACTTTACTAAAGCTAAGACATTTTATATTCTATGTCTGGACTGGAAGCTAGGATTATGCTAGCTCAAAGCTTGTCCACCACTAAGGTTGCCATGCTATGAAGCAGCTTAAAATATAATGAAAACTTTTGAAAACAGAGTCTGGTGACCAGTTGTAGGAAGCTGGCTCTGTATATACTATACCGAAGTAAGGAATAGTGTGCACAATCCAGTGGATCTCCAAAGGTAGGCAGAGTCTAAAGTAGATAATGCCTTACTCTCTATTTGTGGTAGTGTGGACGAGCAGTAAGGCTTTATCAGAGGGTAGTGTTAAGCATTTATTGTACACACTCAGGCAAGAAATGATTTCACACACTCAAAGACTGAACACTGACCAATTTGTTTTGTATAAAAATATTATTTAGTTGTATTTTATTTGTAGAACCAAGCCAGGCCTGGTACAGGTAAGTGTAATAGTACTTCGCAAGAATAATGCAGTTAAACAGTTAAATACATTTGAATGCAGTTGAATACAATTGGATTGGTTACAGGTAAGTCACTTGTTCATAAACAGTTGGAATTACTTTTCAGTTACTATTGAAATTACTTCTTAAGTTACTTTTCAGACTACTTTTTAAGTTACCTTTTGTACTCTGTGAAATGCCTAGATATCACACTTGGACATTTCCTAGATAAAAGGTGAGTAAATCAGTTTTTGAAAGAATACAAATTTCTTAAGGTTTCATACAATCTCTAACTCCGCACTAAACTTTTTTCACAGAAAAGCAGTCAATGCAATCCTATGGGAGGAAATTAAGTTATCGGTTTAAAGGTAAGTACTTGGTTGTCTGAGTTGGGTTTCTGGAGTTAGAACCAAAGGTTCCCCCAGGGTCAAGGATGCACTCAAAAAGCACCTTCAGCGGCACTAGGGAGGTCGCGTTCAGTGTGCTGAGGCACAATGTTATCCAATGGGGGATAGGGGACCTCCAGTTGGTGGCTGCTCACTGGCACGCCACTTGTATGTGAGAGCAAAGCTCCTAGAGTTTAGCTCAGGGCACTGGGGGGTTGGATTTAGCACACACAGTGCATCCACAGCGGCACAGGGGTGGCTGGGTGCTGATTTGGCATTGGATGCCCTGTTTTCAATGGAAGTTACATGTTTTGAGTTTTGGCTTTGGGCTGCAGGCTCGGTCCAGGAAGTCTTCCAGGAGGAACCAACAGCTGGGCAGGTAAGTTGGAGGGCTTGGGGACGTAGGTGCACTTAAGGTCCTCTTCTCCAGGGTGCAGAGCGGCCAGATGCAGGGGTGCCTCTTGAGGTCTGATTTCACCTTACCGGGTCACTCTCGGTTGGGGGTTGGGGGAGGTATCTCCGTGCAGAGGCTGCAGGCGACATTGGGGAGTCCTGGAGGGGTCAACCCATGGTGGACTCAGGAGCGTTGGGGTGTGAGAAGCTGGGTTTCTGTTGCAGTAACCCTCCACTTTTTGCCAGACTACTGCTGCACTTTTGACTTGATGTGCCCTGGGTCCCTGGCAATCGGGTTCCCAGGGCCTGTGTTCTTTCCCCAAAACTGACCCAAACCCAATTGGCATCCCTGGCCACAGGTCAGCCCCTGGTAAATGGTACCACAGGTACCCAGGGCACTGTGACCAGGGAAGACCTCTAAGGGCTGCAGCACTTATTGTGCCCCCCTTAGAGGCCCTGTACCTTTATACACACACACACACACACACACACTGCCTTTGCAGGCTGCGTGTCTAGGTGCAGAACAAAGTGAAGAGTCGACATGGCACACATCTCTGTGTGCCATGCCTACAACCCACTGCCCTGTTATAGATCAGTCACCCCTCTAGCTAGGTGCACTATACCAGTGGTGAGGGTACAGGTGCATGAGCCCTGTACCCCTACAGTGTCTAAGTCCATTCTTAGACATTGTAAGTGCAGTGCTGCCATTAAGAGTATATGGTTGTAAGGAAGTGGGTTTCTGTTGCAGTAACCCCCCAACTTTTTGCCAGACCACTGATGCACTTTGACTTGATGTGCCCTGGGTCCCTGCCAATCAGTTTCCCAGGGCCTGTGTTCTTTCCCCAAAACTGTACCCAATTGGCATCTCTGGCCACAGGTCAGCCCCTGGTAAATGGTACCACAGGTACCCAGGGCACTGTGACCAGGGAAGACCTCGAAGGGCTGCAGCACTTATTGTGCCACCCTTAGAGGCCCTGTGCCTTTACACACACACACTGCCTTTGCAGGCTGCGTGTTTTGGTGCAGAACAAAGTGGAGTCGACATGGCACACACCTCTGTGGGCCATGCCTACAACCCACTGCCCTGGCATAGGTCAGTCACCCCTCTAGCTGGGTGCACTATACCAGTGGTGAGGGTACAAGTGCATGAGCCCTGTACCCCTACAGTGTCTAAGTCCATTCTTAGACATTGTAAGTGCTGTGCTGCCATTAAGAGTATATGGTGCTGGGAGTTTGTCATTACGAACTCCACAGCACCATAATGGCTGCACTGAAAACTGAGAAGTTTGGTATCAAACTTCTCAGCACATTAAACCCACACTGATGCCAGTGTGGGGTTTAATGTAAAATGCACGACAGAGGGCATCTTTGAGATGCCCCCTGAAAAACAACCAGCCTCTGGTGGGTTCCCTGACTGGTACACACCAGCCTGCCACCACTAGACATGTTTCTGGACCCCTAGGGTGGGAGCCTACGCTCCCTGAGCCCAGAAACGAAGCCTTTCCTGGGCAGAGGTATACACACCTCCCCCAGGCCAGGAAGAGCCATCTGTGGCAGGGGAGCTTCAAAGGCCTGGCAGCTTTTGTAATGCGACCCCCCAGCCTCTCCTGCAATCAGGAGCAGGCCCCCTTCCTGTCTCCCCTCCCTTTCGGCGGGAAGACAGGCGGGAAAAACTAGCCAGCCCAGGAGGTGTGCCCACCTCTGCCAACTCCACCCCTCAGGTGGGGGAGGCGAGGTGAAGCTCACTCTCCAGTGCTCCCCATCTTGCAGATGGCAGGCACTCCCCAATCAGGATTAGGGATTGTGCTCACTCCCCCACGTGGGGTGAGCACACCAAAGGTGTAGTCACCCTGGGGTCAGTAGCCCATTGGCTACTGACCTCAAGACCCCTAAAACGCCCCCTAAATACAGTATTTAGGGGGCAGCCCTGAACCAGGAAGGCAGATCCAGCCTACCAAAAAGGACGAAGAGCCGTGCAGAGCTAACAAGAGGACGACACCCACTGACTTGGCCCCAGCCCTACAGGCCTGTCTCCCCTCGAACCTGCTTCTGCGAAATCCCGGCGTGTCCAGCAGCCAGCAACCTCACCAACCCCGGAGGACCTGCCTGCACTTCCAAGACTGTTTCTCCCTTGAACTCCGGTCGTGTTTAAACTGCAGCTTCTGACTCCGGCCGGACACCGCGAATCCAGCCCACTCTGCACCCGCCGAACCCGGCACGAGCTCGAGTGGAAAAACACCACAAGAAGGTCACCCCGGTGATCCTGACCTGCCTCAAGCCTCCAGACGACGCCTGCAGCCTCAATCCAGAGGCCCCCCTCTACCGCGACCAGAGCGGGTAAGAAAATCCGACCCTAAAAGGCACCCCTGCACCCGACGCCCCACGGCCTTGTGTGCCCCAACCAATGGTGCCTAACCAACCCAAGACATCCCAACTTACCCCTTGACGTGGTGGTCGCACCCAGAAGGTCCCCGTCCCCGAGCCTGCAGTGCTCCTTCAAACCGGAGGCTCTCCATAGAAAACAACCGGGCGTCCAACGTCAAAACAGCACTCTGTACCCGGCCGCCCCAGTGCCGCTGAGGGTGCACCTTTTGTGCCTACTTGTTTCCCCTTTTGCCCTGACCTAAACCCTAGGAGCTTTGCTCCCACAACCCAGTGGCCTGCTTGCCAGCAGCCACCAACCGGAGACCCCCTATCCTCCATAGGATAACATTGGGCCTCAACACTCTGCACCCGGCCGCCCTAGTGCCGCTGAGGGTGCAACAACAGTGCATCACTGACCCTGGGAGACCCCTGAGTCTGACCCCAGAACCCTAACTCCAAAGACCAAATACTTACCTCGAAACTGATAACCTGTTTTTCCTCATAGGATAACATTGACACTTTTTCTCCCAAAAAGTTTGTCGACTTTTGAAAACTAAGAATATTCCTTAAAAATCGCACAAATAACCTAAACGAATTTTCTCAACTATTTGCAGGAAAGGTCCCAGTGCTGAATCTAGGTATCCAGCACTGAGTAGGAAAAGTAACGTAAAAGTAACTTACCTGTGAATTGAATTTCCTTCCATAGGATAACATTGGTGGTTCTATGTGAAAAAGTTTCTAAGTGTTAACTTTTGAAATACAAGAATATTCTTTAAAAATCGTACATCTAACTAAAACGCATTTTCTCAACTGTTTTCAGGAAATGTCCCAGTGCTGAATCTAGGATCCAGCACTGTTAGAAAAAGTAATCCGAAAAGTAACTTACCTTCAATTTACAGGAAAAGCCTATGTATTTCAATGTACTGGTCCAAAAAGTTTCTAAGTGTGTACTTTTAAAATCTAAAAATATTCTCTAAAAATCATACAAACTACAAAAACGGAATTACTTAACTCTTTTAAGTAAATGTCCCAGTGCTGAATCTAGGAGTCCAGTACTGGATTACAAAAGTAACGCAAAAGTAATTTTACCTGCATTTACCTTAAAAAGCCATTCATTTCAATGTACTGCATTTACTAAGTATTGCAACCTACTGCATCCCCTGTAAATCAAATCAAGTACAATCTTCATTGCTTTTTAAAACTGTGTACAACAAGTAACTTATTACTGAAAAGAATTGAATGCTTACCTGTATCAGGCTTGCTTGGTTCTAAAATAAAATAACAGTATATTTTTTATACAAAAACAATTGGCCTAGAGTTCAGTTCTTGAGTGTGTGAATTCATTTGCTGACTAAGTGTGTGCATCAAATGCTTAACACTGTCCTCTGATACTGCCTTACTGCTCGACCAAGCTATCACTATTAGAGAGTAAGGTTCTATCTAACTTTAACCTCTGCCTACCTTTGGGGACTCTTGGACTCTATACACACTGTACCTTACTTTGGTGCAGTATATATAGAGCCAGTTTCTTACGATGGTGCTGGGAGTTTCTCATTACGAACTCCACAGCACCATAATGGCTACACTAAAAACTGTGAAGTTTGGTATCCAACTTCTCAGCACATTAAACCCACACTGATGCCAGTGTGGGATTTAATGAAAAATGCACACAGAGGGCATCTTAGAGATGCCCCCCTGAAAAACGACCTACCACTAGTGTCCAGGCTGAGTGGCTGCTTTCAGCTGCCACCCCCAGACATGTTTCTGGACCCCTGGGTCGGGAGCCTGCTGCTTTCGGGGGCCTGAAGCAATGCACATCCTGGGACGAGGTGCCAAGCCCCCCCCAGGATGGGCAGAGTCCACAAAGGGGGAAGCTTCAAAGGCTTGCTGCCTTTGTGAGCTTCCCCAGGCCACTTGCTGCTTTCAGCAACTGGTCCCCACTGGTTCTGACCCCCACTTTGGGTGGGAGAACCGGTGGGAAAAACAAGTGAGGAAGAGAGGTGTGCCCACCTCTGCCAACTCCACCCCTCAGGTGGGGGCGGCGAGGTGAAGCACAACTCAGTCCCTGCCATCTTGCAGTTGGGGGGGACCCAGCCAACCAGGGAAAGGCTTATGCCCCCCTCCCACTGGAGGGTGGCATAATAGGGGGTGTACCCACCCCAGGGAAGGAACCTACCTGTAACGCCCCTAAATCTAGTATTTAGGGGCACCTTTGAACCTCGCTTCCTCAGACAAGAACCTGCAACAAGAAAAGAACAAACAGCCGTGCCGAAGCTAACAAGAGGAAGACGCCCACTGACTTGCCCCCAGCCCTACCGGCCTGTCTTCACCTCAAACCTGCTCCTGCAAAATCCCGGTGTGTCCTGCCTGCCTTCAACCACAAAGACTGTCTCTCCCGTGAACACCGGATTTGTTCACAGACTCCAGTTCTGCAAGGATCTGTGGATCTGCACCACTCTGCACCCGACGCCCACAGCCTGAGTTCGAGTGGCCCAACACCAAGAGGAGGTCCCCCCGGCGACCCTGACCCGAGATCCGGCGACCCCTGACCTGCCTCAAGCCTCCAGCCAACGCCTGCAGCCTCAAACCGGAATGTCCCCCCCCCAACCGCGACCAGGAGCTGGTAAGAAGAACCGATTCTAAAAGTGGTGGTCGCACCCAGAAGACCTTCATCCCCGAGCCTGCAGTGCTTTTGCAAATCGGAGACTCCCCATTGAAAGCTACAGGGCTTCCGACCCCAAAACAGCACTCCACACCCGGCCGCCCCAGTGCCGCTGAGGGTGCAACTTTTGTGCTGGCCTAAACCATCATTTGCCCTGAGCTTAAGTCCAGGAGCTTTGCTCCCACAACCCACTGGCCTGCTCGTCAGCAGTCCCCAACGGGAGGCCACCTATCCCCCATTGGATAACATTGGGCCTCAGCACTTTGCACCCGGCCGACCTAGTGCCGCTGAGGGTGTAACAAGAGTGCATCCTTGACCCTGAGGGACCCCCAAGTATAACCCCAGAACACCAACTTCCACAACAAAGTACTTACCTTAAAACCGATAACACTATTTTTCTCCATGGGATAACATTGACTGTTTTTCTATTAAAAGTTTCTCTGTGTGTAGTTGGAAAACCTAAAGAAATTCTTTAAAATTGTACTAACTAACAAAAACACTTTTACTTACCTGTTTACAGGAAATGTCCCAGTGCAGTATCCAGGCATACTGCACTGTGTAAGAAAAGTAATCTCAAAAGTAAATTACCTGTAATTTTACCAAAAACCCTATACAAAGTATATGTACTGTATTCTGAAAAGCATTGCATGATCAGTAACACTATTGTAATCAAATCAAAGTACATTTACAATTGCAATTCAAACTGTTACAACTGTATATTTACTGCAAAGTATTTATCACTTACATGTGCCAGGCTTGCTTAGTTCTAGGAAATAAAATAACTAAAAATATTTTTTTACAAAAACAATTGGTCTGAAGTTCAGTCTGAGTGTGTGAATTCATTTGCTGACTGAGTGTGTACAACAAATGCTTAACACTGTCCTCTGATAAAGCCTTACTGCTCGACCACTCTACCACAAATAGAGAGTGAGGTGCTATCTACTTTACCTCTGCCTGCCTTTTGGGTTCCACTGGACTCTGTGCACACTATACCTCACTTTGGTATAGTATATATACAGAGCCAGGTTCCTACATGGGGGACCTGGCTGGAACTGGTGGGCCACTCTGACTCCAGCCGTAGGCGTCGGGTGCAGGGGTGGTTCCAGGCATCTGGTTTCTTTGTCCTCTGCAGTCTCAGAGTATTTCTTTGAGTCTTTCGAACAGAGCTGCTGTTCACAGGAGATCCGGTCTTTGTTGAAAGCAGTCCATCATCCCAGGGGCTCTGGAGGTCGCTGGCTGCAGGACAAGGCAACGTTTGGCGCACGATCTTTAGAAACTGCAGACGGGGCGGTAGGGCTAGGGCTAAGTCAGTTCTTCTCTGCAGTCTCCTCTACTGGACGTCTTCTTTCGTACTCCTTCATAGGTTACGGGAATCTCCCTTCTGTGTCCTGTGCTGCCCCCTAACTTCTGTATTTAGGTGCGTTTTAGGGGTCTTGTGGTCAGTAGCCAATGGGCTACTGACCTTGGGGTGACTACACCCTTGGTGTGCTCACCCCACGTGGGGGAGTGGGCACAATCCCTAACCCTGATTGGAGAGAGTCTGCCACAAGGGACTTGCATGTGGCCAGAGAGGTGCCAATGGTGAGTACCAATGTACAGTTTTGAGAAAAAACACCGGCCCTGGGATCCCGATTGGCAAGGACCCAGGGCACATAAAGTCAAATTGCATCAGAAATCTGGCAAAAAGAGGGGGGGGGGGGTTACTGCAACAGAAACCCAGCTTCCTACATCAGTCTGCCGTGCTGATGTCTACCTCTTGCATGGCCCATCTACCAATGGTAGGGAGTAAAACTGCTTTATGTGGCTTTGTGAAGGTCATAGGTAGGCTTTTCTGTTTTCAGTTTCTATTTTTGGTCAATTCTGGTGGGGTTTTTTCAGTGTTTTCCAGTGATTTCAAGACCTTAAAAAAACAGTGGTTATCAGTGGTTACCCATTTTCGCGCCATTAAAAACAACAGACTGTGTTTTTCCGGTGTTTATGGAACCTTTTGCTTTAATTATTGCTTGCTTTCTACACTGATAGTGCATGACATATAGAAAGTGTACATACAGTGTATATGAGGATACAAACACATTTCTACAAATCAAACTTATTGTAGTACCCCATACAATGCTTCTTCAGTGAGTCTTTGGTCATGCGCACTCGCTCTTTCCTTCCCATGTAAACTTTTATCTGTCAAAAGGCCCTCTCAAAATTGATGGATGCACAGTTGTTTTACAGGAAAGAGCCTGTGCTCTAAATCCTATTACCAGGGCCGCAGCAGGCTGTGCCTGGATCATGGCTGAGCTCAGACCAGGGAACATGGGAAGGGGAGGGGTTCATCCGCAGCAGAGGCAAGGGGAGGCCCTCAGTGAGCACTATAAGGCTGCCCTACTCTAGCGACAGCTGTTGTGCATGTTTTACCAAATGCTTATCTGACACATTCCAGCTGGAGACTGCTTCCCCAATGTAGGGCCTGGGGGCAAGCCTAGTGTCAAAGTGCAGTGCAGAGCGACATTATTTGATCTCTCCATGACTGGGTTGGTACGATCACAATCTAGTACCACCTGACTTAAAATTCTTGTTCCTCAGAGCTGAGACAGGAGTGCAGTCAGCATAAAAACACCCTCTCTATGCACGGGCCCACAAGTGAGGCACCAGTTGTCTTGTTCAAACATCTAGTCTTCTGGCTTTTCTGTTGCCGGCCAAAGAGGCTGTTTGTTCCAGGAATGGGCCCAAATGGAGGCTGGCCAAGGAAGAGGGTTGACGATGATCTAACCATAGTTGCCATGAGTGTGAATGAGCTGAAAATGGAAAATAAATTCAGCGTTCAGTGCAGGGGGCCCCAAAGAGATGCAGATGCTGTGCAACAGATATAGATGCAAGGTACAGCATTAACAGATAGATATAAGCACTGTGCCAACAGATAAAAAGTGTAGCAACATATGAAAGGTGCATCACTAACAAATACAAAGGCTTGTTATGGCGCCTCGTTTGTTGATGCCAGATGATGGATTGGTTTGACATTGGTAGCAGCCACCACATCCTCTCAAGGAGCAGGTCAAGTACTGCCAGCTCCGAGACACTCCTACCACTCTGCGGTCTTGGCGGTGAATGCTGGACGGTGGACAGCCTCACTCAGACACTTTATTACTACGGCCTTGTGAGAACCACTTGATGGAGATTCTGAAATGCTACTTTGGCCAGAAAGTGGCAAGAGCTCTATCAAAAAACTAGCCCACTTTGCCTACTACCAGCCCACCCACAGAGCCTTCCTTCTTCCCCTTTCCTATTTCCGCAGCTTGCTGGAGATATTCGCCTTCGGTAATTATCAAGTGCAGTTAAAGGAAATGTAAATGTGTGGGGGTGGGTGCTGTGGCATTTATTCCTTAGTTATGCTGAGCAGCGATGCTGTTAATTTTAAAATTGTTAAAAGGCGCAGACCCACCGCTCTGTTAAAGGAAGAGGGAAGGTTTGTGCTCCCCGCCTCCCAGCACCACCCAAAGGGATAGCATAGGAGATATAATTTTGAAACCAAACCGCAGGGCACAAGTCCTAAAAAAGGAAGTGGGGGGACTAACCAGGTTAGGCAGTATCCAAGTGAAATCATGACGCTTGCCATCACAGCACATGTCACGACGTGTGACATTGCACGTGACATAACAGGAAGTGACCTCACTGGATGTGACATCACAAGAAGTAACATCAGATATTAAGACCTGATACATGTTTATCTGGTATATAACAAGTACATTTCAGCACATTATGAGATTTAACAAATGAGATTTGGCATCGGGGTTGTGCTAAAGCAGTGGCGCAACCCCGACGCAAAATCTGGGCCTCAACTAATATATTTACTTTTTTAAACACTATCACAAAGAAATTGGCAACAAGGAGAAGCATGGCCGTAGATCTCTTCTGCTTAATTGGTTGCAAAGTCTGCATTTTAAAATATTTTATGGGTTAAGGCATCTGCTGTAAAGGTGCCCAGTACATCTCAGGGAATAGTAATAATGGTGAGAACTCTGGAGGTGAACGCATTTGTTGGAGAGATCTTTGTTTTGTGAACGCCCAGATTTGAATCAAAGTAGTATAAGGTTAATGTGTCTCCTGCCAAGCACATCATGTAACACGCAGATGACAGATTTTAATTTTATGTAGATAGTAAAGTGGGTTACTACTTTTAACACAGAGATCCTTTTGTTACCTGCAGTTTGTAAATTGTAATCCTTTTAATATAGCACAGTGAGCTATGAAGGACACGTGGGACATGACTCCTACACCTTGTAACCCTGTCTCGTGTAACTCATCTTGTACATTGATTTAAACATGTACATGATTTATTGTCAATGTATAATGTGTATGTTACGTAAAGAGCTCTGACACCCTGCATTGGGTTGCCTAGGGCTATAAAAGAAATAAAATAGTGCTATTGAAATTATTTGTGTAAAAACACGGGCCACCTATTTGTACGCACTTCTATCATGTCCACTGCTGTCCGAACTTTCACTCTCTGCCATCTATAAAGAGCACACTCACCTCAGGAGTGCAACACTGATCTCTGTCACCAGAGCACACGACAAACACCTCTCACATGTGCACTTTCACTCTCTGCCATTTATAAACAGCACACTCAGTCCCAAGGAGTGCAACGCTGCTCTGTCACCAGAGCACACGACGAACACCTCCCACATGTGCACTTTCACTCTCTGCCATCTATAAACAGCACACTCAGTCCCAAGGAGTGCAACGCTGCTCTCTGTCACCAGAGCACACGACGAACACCTCCCACATGTGCACTTTCACTCTCTGCCATCTATAAACAGCACACTCACCTCAGGAGTGCAATCATTCTCACTGCAGCACACGGATTACTGTTTGCTTATAAGTTTAAAGAGCTCTCTCTCAGAAAATTACTTCCTGCAGATCTTTAAATTATTGTCGATCATCGATGAATTTCTTCACATTTTTCCCTCAATCATCTAGTTTAAGTATCTGCCAAAACCTATTACTTTCGAGTTGAAAGAGAGGCGACTGACGAGAGGACTTGGCTCTGAAGCCTTGCAGGTAATTTTCTACCCAGAGGGAAGAACGAATTGACTCGGTAATGGGATTTCATAATACACTACGCATTATAACAATGAGTTCGGTTATGCGTCAATGTATGCGTGGTGTAAGTAAAGAAATACAGAAAAATAAAAAATAAATCCCACTTGGGTCGCTATTTTCCTAGACATTGTTGAAGTTCATGGAACTAGAATGTACACAGCAGTTTTTAACTAGGGGTGCTTGATAAAAGGGGGAGGCTGTGTCGTGCACGCTGGCCCCCGGCCAAAAACAATCGCCGTATCCTGTAAACGGGCAGCCGTAATGATGATGTAAGCGACGTAGCACCACTTTTTTGATACTGTGAATTGAAGCATTTGCAATGCAATAGGTCTCGCATTTATGCGTGTTTGAGCTATTGACATTGCAAATAACAATGCCTTTTGTTTTCGTTATTAAAACATAAATAAAAGGCATTGTCATTTACAATGCCAATAGCTTAAACTCGCATAAATGCGAGACCTATTGCATTGCAAATGCTTGTTTAAGTGTGAGGTTCCTGGCCGCTGCCAGTCAGGATATTCAGACAAAAGGAGGCCTGATGCCCCCTTAACTTGCACATAAGGTTGCGTTCCTCTAATTTAGCTCTGTTGGTGTAACATGAATCCTGATTTCAGTAAATAGCCCGAGTGATTAACTGAAACTTTAATCTCTATTGTTAAAATTGAGGACTGTGCTCCCAGCAGAGAATGGACCCCCGGGTGGGCCAAGTGCGCCTCTCATAAAAGAAACGGGGGCGCAGGGGAGGTGGAGAGTCAACTGCACAGCTGGAAGCACTCTAACCTACCAGATAGCAGAGCTGAATTGGGATCACGGAGCCTGCTGCAGTGATCTGTGTGCAGCCAGCAGGCCCGATTTGGTTTAAGTGAAAGAATAGATTTTCATTTTCCTAATGTCATCAATCGGCCCAGGAGGGGAGCGGATGGTGGGCAGCAAAGCAACGGACGTTGAAAAGAGAGCAGGACGAGCATGCAAAGCCACGGATTGCAGGATGAGGGAGGAAGGGAGCGAACACCACCATGAACAGCGGGAGGAGGGTGAAATGTTTCATTGGAATTACCGATGCCTAGCTCGGATGCTGGTTTGTACTGCTTTGGCTCCCTCAAGTGGCCAAAAGGTGCAAGTGGTGCGTCAAATTTGAAAAAATCAGCGATACTTGGTTTAAACCGGGTCAGCTGATTTGCAGTCGGTAGGGTAATGTCGGGCACAATCGGTTTTAACCGATTTCCGGACAGCCTAGTCATAAGTTACCGCTCTCCGTGGGGGCAGAGATCCTCAGTCATTGCCTCCATAAACCTTAATACATTTGCCCACACATAACTTGCGTGAATGCTGGGTATGAGATCACCCTGCATTTAGTCTTGGTCCTTCTTGAAATGTTAAGTCACTCCCTGCTGAGTAAACACTCTACCAGTGATGTCTAAAGCCCTGACATCAGAATCTTATCTACCCAAGATCAGACCGAGGAGGGACGCGAGCTTAGCAGATAACTGCTTCCTAGACCGGTATTTGTCTCTTGGCCAAGAGAGGAACAGATTGAGAAGCACATTCACACCCCAAATAACCGAATATTTTGGCTCCGGGGTGTTCGAAAGGCATTCTCCCTTAAGAGGCTTTCGTGCCAGTGGGTGTTTGCCTACGGGAAGTCCATCACTGGGGGAATGACCAGCAGAAGTTGCAGAACGGAAGGTGTTGATCGTTCTGTAGGCCAAGCCCTCCGATGCCAGAGAGGCCAAGAAGTTCAGGACGTGGACAATGGTTGTCCCCACAGAATCCAAGTGATGTTGGCGACACCAACCGAACCATCTGGACCAAGCTGATTTATATCTTTTAGTCATATTGTTTTCCCATGCTGTAGAGAGGTCTTCAGCCTAGAGTGACAGACCCAGGACATGGCATCGTCCCTGGTAATCCTCCATGCTTTGAGCCACCGAGACCCTCCAGGACTAGATGGTGGGAATTGCTGGAGGGATTTCGTAGGAGTCTGACACAGGGATAGATGGAACTTTCTTGGGATTCTCCAGTCCATCAGAACTAGAAACCATTCTTGAGACCTCCACAGGGTAGTGATTACCACCACCTCTGCTCACTTCCGCCAAACTTGAGTGGACAATCTCAAGCTCTTCTGTCTCTCCCAATTCTGCATGAATGCTTCTGTCGCCTAAGCCAAGGGATCCGGGCGTCCAGCTGAAGTACTTGGCGATCCAGTCTGGATGCAAAGAGATCCACTGAGAAGGGGCCACAACGGAGGTTCAGGTCCCGAAAGACAGAGGGATCCAACTTGCAGAGGCTGAGGTCTCCAGATGGCAGGCCTGCCAGCCCGCCACCAGGTTTTCCACAACCGGACGATGTTCCGCTGTGACTGAGATCTGATACTCTAGACAGTACTCCCAGGAGCTCCTGGCCATATCCAATAAGGGTTGAGATCGAGCTCCCACCATCCCCGGGGTGGTTGCTGTACCTGACCACTGCTATATTGTCCATATTTAGAAGGTCATTGCATTGAATTCCTTTGTGCAACATTGGACTGCTTATGAGCTTGCCATTAGCTCTAAGCAATTGATGTGAAGAGAACTCTAAAGCTATGACCATCTTCCTCCTGCAGAGAATCCCCCACATGCACCCTCCAGCCCACTCCGCTGGCCAGGTCTGGTTGTGACCCAAAGATGGCGCGGCCGTTCCATGCTTCCATATGGGACAGCCACCATTGGAGTTTTGCTTTCACTTCGACTGACAGGGGCACGACCTCTGAATATGTCCGGCCTCTCCGTAAGTGAGATCTTTAATCGTTGGAGGGCCCTTTAGTGCAAGAGGCCTGGGAATATGGCTTGGATGGATAAAGAGATGAGACCGGCCACTCTTGCCACCTGATGAAGAGATGTGATCGTTTTCGCCAGGGTGCGAATCAGCTCATGTCGTATCCTGGCAATCTTTCCAGAGGAGAGACTTGGAATCACTTAGACGGAGTCCACCACAAACGCTAGGAAGACTATGGATTGTGTTTGAGATAACACTGACTTTTTCTGATTGATGAGAAAACCCAGAGATTGCAGGAGGGAAGCTGCCTACTGGAGATGGGGTCCGTAAGGCTCCCAGGTCCTGCTTCATCATACATAACATAATGTTATGTTATGCATGATGACCACCAGGATCGTTCTATGCCTTTTTTGGGGTTGCGTATGTATTTAGCGAGAGAGGTAGTCATGCGAGGATCTGTTTCTGACGTAAGAGCCACCTTTATTTGCCAAGGAGGATGCAGTGCCATTCTGCCTTGAGGTGGTTGCGGAAGACTTTGTCCATAGCCTTTCTTAACCTTTCAGCCACGTAGATGGCTACTTTCTCTGCCGGAACCCAATTAGAAGATGGCTAGGAGGTCATCTGGATTGAGTAGATCCAAATCGGGAGCCAAACTGGGTCCATCGCAGTCAGGCAGCATAAGGGCTGAGTCGGGACGACAGGGCCTATCAGGCTCCTTCTCTCCATCTGAGACTGGGGGGTGTGTCACCGTCTGGTGAATGGGAGGCTGGGGAGGGAGGATCTAGGTCGGGGACGGGGGCTGATTTGAGGGTCCTGCCGGCTCCAAGGAGCTATGGTCCAAGAAGGTGCGCTTAAGACAAGCAAAGGCGTACAAATCTACGCCAGTGCACTTAGTACCAGCATTTTGGTGCGTCTCAGGTCTGCCCATAGGCTTTGGGAGTGTGGGCCCCTTGGGTTCTGCCCTCGGGTCGAGGGGGTCTAAGGAACTGCACTGCCAGCATCATGAGTTTGTTCAAGTGGTGCTATGGCATCTGAGACCACCCGGTGGATTGAGGCGTCCATGACATCACAGAAGTAGTCTGAAGTAGAGGGAGGTAAGTAACTGCTTACTCAGTATAGTAGTCATGGATTTCCTGCATTGTAGGGGCGTAATGTGGTATGGCTAGTACCAAAAAAATATGGGGGCCTGATAGGTGCCAATTTGTGAGTGACACCGGTAGCCCTTTGTTCTCAGGGCGAAATCAAGCTGCATGGAGGGAATTTAGATGGCCCTTTGAACATGTGTGTGTAAAATATATACTATATAGTAATAAAGCCGGCGGGGTATCCCAGTAACAAAGCATGTAGGGATTCTTATGCCCTGTTGAAATCTTCGTACAGTAAATCAGAGGCCCAAGTACGATATCAGAATGCCCAGAACAGGCCTACTGGCGTAGTAATAGAAGAGGTCAGTAGCCTTCAATATTGGCCCTGCGGGGACGTAAGGCGCGCAGCTGGCGCTAAATGATCTGGAAAAATGCTGCCCATCGGCGTAATAGATGCCTAGGGGTCTTGACAGTCCAGGCCTGCAGCTCACTGGGAAAGCAGCGGCCTTGCAGCTGATCCGATCGCACTCCTATGAGGAATACAATACGATCAGTGGGCTTGCTTACCACCCCGTCCCCCAGGAAACGTGTAGGTGCCATCCAATAGTTGGGGGAACGTACCACACAGCCCTGACACATCTCATAGAAGAAAGGCACAGCATAGAAGCGAGCACACTTCCGCGGGTCGAGTTAGCGACCCTGTGAGGGGAATAATCATGTTAGGCAAACGCACTGCTTTCTCCCAGTCTGTCGACCGACGCGGGACGCAGAGGGTCGTCGTCCTCCGGCTCCACCATCGGAGCCTGCTGGGACGGCTCCGAGCTTCCCTCCCTTCCCGGGGGCCGGAGCGTCCCCTGTCCAGCTTCGTGCCTTTTACGAAGCCCTCCATTAAATCTTTGGGCAGCCCGACTCTGTCGGCGCACCTTCGGGCCCCGCGGACTCGGCTGGGGCTCTAGGCCTATGATGCCGGTGGCTCCGGCCTCGGCGCTGCAGGGCCCCCAAGGATCCAGGCCTGGATCCGGATCGGTGCCGGTCAACCTCACGGTACCATCCCTATCGCCGATCCCTCTGACGATGCCTCCGCCACCTCAGACGCCGGTTGCGTCCTCGGCCGGCATCGACCCCGGCCTCCCCCTCGACTTGGACACAGAGACGGACAGGCGTCGACCGACGCTCGTACCTGCGTTGGAGGGTACTTTTGTACTGCTGTTCTTCCCTGGCGTTCCTTATCGCCCTGAGTGGCGGCCAGAGGAGGGTGAGGAGGACTGGGAGGTGTCTGGTGACCCTCTGGCAGACCAGCTTGAAGAGAGAGGAGTTGGGTGATGCCAGTGGTCTGGATACTTCCCCAGACCTTGGTATGCTTTCTCCCCCTACCATGGCTATGGAGGAGGGAGTTTCCTATGCTGTGGTGTTGCGTAGGGCGGCTGAGGCCTTGGGCCTTGAGCTTCCTGTGGTGACGGTCAGGACTAGCCTCCTGACTGAGGTGCTTCAGCCGGCAGCAGCCTCTTCGGAGCCCTTGCTGCCTTTCAATGAGGCCCTCACTGACGTCCTCCTGGGCTCCTGGTCCAAGCCTAGCACAGGGGCTCCTGTGGATAGGATGATCGCCAGACACCACTGCCTGGCACCGGGTGACCCACTTTTCTTCTCCCAACACCCTACCCCCCTGAGCTTGGTGGTTCAAGCCACATCTTCGAAAGGAAGCGATTTCCCTACAGCTCCTCAAGATAGAGAATTCAAGAAACTGGACCATCTTGGGAAGATGTTTTCTTCCGCCAACTTAGGACTGCGGTCGGTGAACACCGCATGTCTCTTGGGCCGTTATACGCATTCAGTGTGGGACACGGTTGCGCAAGTGCTGCCACAGTGCCCGGAGGAGGCCCGGGTCGTGCTCGCCCGCACTGTTGCTGAGGGTCGAGACGCAGCAAAGTTCACCATCCGGTGTGGACTGGATACTGCCGACTCGCTAGGTAGGAATATTTCCACATCAGTAGCCCTGAGACGCTACGCCTGGCTGATCAATCTACCCTTTTGGACATGCCCTTTGATGGCCGTCGCCGGTTTGGCGACAAGGCAGACAACGCGCTCGAGCGCTTCAAGGACTCTAGAGCTATGTCCACGTCCTTGGGCCTTGCAGCGATTTCTTGCCCCATGCAGTCTGCCTTTTGCCCCTTTCGTGGCCAAGGAAGGGGTGCCCCACCACGTTCCACACAGGGCCGCACAAACCACCCAGCCTCTGCGCAGCCGGGGATGTGGGACCCAGCGTCGTGGGTCCGGGGGCCAGAGGGTGGGCCAGTCCACCAATGCCCCCCCCCTGCAGCTGCCTCCAAACCTTCCTAGTCCGACCTTTCAGGCCACCAGTTGCCAGTGGGTGGCAGGATCCGCCATCACCTACCCTACTGGCACAGCATCACGTCAGACAGGTGGGTTTTGCAGATAGTCCGAAGGGGCTACTCCCTCCCCTTCGAGGCTACCCCTCCCTCCATGCCACCAACACCCCATCGCATGTCGGATGATCACTTGGCCCTTCTCCATCAAGAAGTTACGGCTCTCTTTGTCAAGGGAGCTATCGAGCGAGTCCTTGTGCCAGAAGTAGGTTGTGGTTGTTATTCCCACTACTTTCTGCTCCCAAGAAGGACAAAGGCCTGTGTCCTATCTTGGATCTCAGGGACATCAACCGCTTCCTTCGGAAGAAGAAGTTCAAAATGTTGACATTAGTTCAGGTCCTGTCTGCCCTCGACCCTGGAGACTGGATGGTAGCGTTGGACTGGCAGAATGCTTATTTCCACTTTCCCGTCCTACCTTCCCGCAGGCATTACCTACGGTTTACGGTAGGCCACGAGCATTTTCAGTTTACCGTGCTCCCGTTTGGCCTTACCAGCGCCCCTCGGGTGTTCACAAAAGTGATGGCGGTGGTCGCAGCTCATCTGCGCAGATCAGGTGTTCCAGTCTTCCCCTGTCTTGACGACTGGCTGTTGAAGGCGAGCTCGCCCCAGACTGTCGTCTCCCACCTCCAGACTACGGTGGTCCTCCTGCACTCGCTGGGGTTCGCTATCAACGTGCCACAGTCACACCTGATTCCCTCTCAGAAGCTCCTTTTCATCGGAGCAGTTCTGGATACAGCACAATTTCGGGCTTATCCTCCCGAGCAGCGAGACCGGGATATTCGGGCTATGATACCGATGTTTCAGCTTCTATCGGTGAGAATGACCCTGAGGCTGCTGGGCCTCATGGCCTCTTGCATCCTGCTGGTGGATCATGCCAGGTGGCATATGCGGGCTCTGCAGTGGGACCTGAAGTTCCAGTGGGCGCAGGATCAGTGGAATCTTTCCGATTGCGTCCAGATCTCGGAGGGCACTGCACACCAGTTGCAGTGGTGGCGAACGGACCAGGATTGGGTCAACGGCAGATCCCTCTCCCTTCACCTAACAGAGTTCACAGTGGTGACAGATGCGTCACTCCTAGGAAGGGGCGGCCACATGGGAGAGGCGGAGATCAGAGGCCTCTGGTCTCCGGCGGAGTCCAGGCTCCACACCAACCTTCTGGAGCTCCAGGCGATTCGTCTTGCACTGAAGGTATTCCTTCCTTCTGTCAGAGGAAGGGTAGTGCAGGTGTTCACGGACAACACCACCGCCAGGTGGTACTGCAACAGACAGGGCGGGGTGGGTTCGTGGACCCTATGTCAAGAGGCTCTTCGCCTTTGGACGTGGCTGGAACATCAGGGCATGTCCCTGGTGGTTCAACACCTAGCAGGTTCTCTGAACACCAGGGCGGACAAGCTCAGCAGCTGGTGCATGATGGATCACGAATGGCGTCTTCACTTGGAGGTGGTGCAAGGTCTGTTTCAGCAGTGGGGAGAGCCTTGGTTAGATCTGTTCGCCACCGAAGAGAACGCACGTCAGCAGTTCTGCCAGTTGGAATTTCCAAGGCGGCACTCGCTCGGCGGCGCTTTTCGTCGCGAGTGGATTTACGGTCTTCAATACGCCTTTCCGCCTATACCACTTCTACCCAGAGTGCTGAAGATCTAGCGCGACCAGGCCCAAGTCATTCTTGTGGCTCCGGACTGGGCACGAAGAGTCTGGTATCCCGAGCTCTTGAACATGGCCATCGATCCTCTGATCAGACTGCCTCTTCGGGAGTATCTTCTGTCGCAGCAGCAGGGGACGGTCTCCCACCCGAACCAGTCCAGCCCCCACCTCCTTGTGTGGAGATTGAGCGGCGACAGTTGCCAGCTTTCGACCTTCCTCTCGAAGTATGTAATGTCATCTTGGCAACCAGGCGTCCCTCCACTAAAACGGTATACGCCTGTAGATGGAACAATTTTGTGGCATGGTGCACAGCAAAGGCTGCGGATCCCCTTTCTGCCCCTCTTTCAGAGGTTCTCCTCTTCATTCTATCTTTGGCCCAGCAGGGCTCTGCTCTGGGCACCATTAAAGGCTATCTTTCGGCCATTTCAGCCTTTATTCGCCATCCTAATCAGCCTTCTCTTTTCAAGTCCCCTATTGTAAATAGGTTTCTTAAGGGCATTACTCGCCTCTTTCCTCCTATTCCTTTCCTAATGCCCCAGTGAGACTTGAATCTGAAAGAGACAATTATTTATAGATTCCTTACCTTAGAATTACCCCCAGGCGTCAAGACTGGATCCACAGAATTGTTAGTCAGCAGTACCCCTGTGCGTCAAAAGGTGGTGTCAGACGGCTCCGCGTTCGTCGTTGGCGTCGTGGTCGCCGGTATGACATCGCGGTAGCTACTTAGACGCCGCCCTCGCGCGCTGACGTCAGTTCTTTCTTTTTCCGCGCCAGCCAGCGTAGATCCGGAGAGAGCGGTACCTCCAGTCACTTTTTGACAAACTTTTTTGAACGACTTTTGTCGACACCGTTTTGAGTCCTCGACTCCTGGTGCGCGTAGGGATGCCCGGTTTCAAGGCTTGCGGTTCCTGCCGACGGTTTATGTCTGTGACGGATCCGCACCGCGTGTGCCTGTTTTGCCTGGATCCCGACCACGACTCCAAGTTGTGTTCCGACTGCCGGACCATGAATCCGAAGTCTTTGCGGGAGTGGTCCCGAAAGCTTCTCGAGGCCTGGCAGTCCGCTCCGTGCCTTTCGAGGTCGCGTGGGAGGTAGAGGGACCAGTCGCGGAGCCACCACCACCAGTCCTCTTCCAAGTCTTCGCACTCCTCAGGTAAGTCGAAGCACAAGAAGAAGTCGAAGAAGCACCGTCGCTCTTCGACTTCTCCCCGTCCGTCGGCCGACACGACGAGGGATGCGGGCGGTGCCCCTTCCACTGCTCTCTGTTCGGAGCCTGCTGGGTCGACTCAGAGTTTCCCTCCCTTCCCGGGACCCGGAGCGACTCCTGCCCAGCTTCGGAGTTTCTACGAAGCGATGCATGCCATCTTTGGGCAGCCCGACTCTGCTGGCGCGCCTTCGGGCCCCGCGGACTCGGCTGGGGGCCCTGGGCCTTCGACGCCGGCTGCTTCGGCCCCGGCACCTCAGGGTCCCCTTGGATCCAGCCCTAGATCCGGATCGGTGCCTCATGCATCCTGCTGGTAGATCATGCCAGGTGGCATATGCAGGCTCTGCAGTGGGACCTGAAGTTCCAGTGGGCAATGCATCAGAGGAATCTGTCCGATTGCGTTCAGATCTCGGAGGGCACTGCACGTCAATTGCAGTGGTGGCTAACGAACCAGGATTGGGTCAACGGCAGATCCCTCTCCCTTCCCCAACCAGAGTTCACAGTGGTGACAGATTCATCACTGCTGGGATGGGGCGGCCACATGGGAGAGGCGGAGATCAGAGGTCTCTGGTCTCCAGCAGAGTCTGGGCTCCACATCAACCTTCTGGAGTTTCGGGCGATCCGTCTTGCACTAAAAGCATTTCTTCCCTCTGTCAGGGGAAGAGTAGTGTAGGTGTTCACAGACAACACCACCACCATGTGGTACTGCAACAAACAGGGCAGGGTGGGGTCGTGGACCCTATGTCTAGAGGCTCTCCGTCTCTGGACTTGGCTGGAACATCAGGGCATATCCCTGGTGGTTCAACACCTGGCAGGTTCACTGAACGCCAGGGCGGACGATTTCAGCCGCAGGTGCATGATGGATCACGAATGGCGTCTTCACTCGGAGGTGGTGCAAGGTCTCTTTCAACAGTGGGGAGAGCCTTGGTTAGATCTATTCGCCACCGAAGCGAACGCGCAATGTCAGCAATTCTGCACGTTGGAATTTCCAAGGCGACACTCACTCGGCGACGCTTTTCGTCGCGAGTGGAGTTGCGGTCTTCTATACGCCTTTCCGCCTATACCACTTCTGCCCAGAGTGCTGAAGAAGATCAAGCGCGACCGGGCCCCAGTCATTCTTGAGGCTCCGGATTGGGCACGAAGAGTCTGGTATCCCGAGCTGTTACACATGGCCATCGATCTTCCGATCAGACTGCCTTTTCGGGAGGATCTTCTGTCGCAGCAGCAGGGGACAGTCCTCCACCCGAACCCTTGCGTGGAGATTGAGCGACAGCAGTTGACAGCCTTCGACCTTCCTCCCGAAGTCTGTGATGTTATCTTGGCAGCCAGGCGTCACTCCACTAAGATGGTATACGCCTGCAGATGGAACAAATTTGTGGCATGGTGCGCAGCAAAGGCTGTGGATCCCCTTTCTGGCCCCCTTTCAGAGGTTCTCTTGTTCCTCCTTTCTTTGGCCCAGCAGAGCTCTGCTCTGGGCACACTTAAGGGCTATCTCTCAGCCATTTCAGCCTTTCTTAGGCTTCCTAATCAGCATTCTCTTTTCAAGTCCCCTGTTGTAACTCACTTCCTTAAGGACATTACTCATCTTTTTCCTCCTGTTCCCTTCGTAATGCCTCAGTGGGACTTGAACTTGGTTCTTACCCACCTTATGTGCACTCCCTTTGAGCCGCTTCATAACTGTCCTCTCAGACTTCTTACTCTAAAGACTACTTTTCTGGTTGCCATCACTTCTGCTCGCAGGGTGAGTGAGCTGCAAGCCCTTTCTTCAAAATCTCCTTTCTGGCAGTTCATCTAAAGGTTGTCCTCAGAACCAGGCCTTCCTTTCTTCCCAAGGTGGTTACTTCTTTCCACATTGGTCAAACCATCACTTTGCCCACCTTCTTTCCGCCTCTGCATACTTCTAAGGAGGAAGAGATGCTCCACCGTCTGGATCCAAAACGTGCGCTTTCATTTTATTTGGATCGCACCAAGCAATTCCGGGTGGATGACCAGCTCTTTGGCTACGTGGGCGCCAAAAAAGGTCCGGCCGTGCACAAACCGACCATCTCTAGGTGGGTCGTTTTGTGCATTAAAGCTTGCTACTCTTTGGCAAAGAAGGAGCCTCCAGTGGGACTGCGCGCCGATTCCACCAGGGCGACAGCAGCTACCACTGCTTTGGGACGGGGAGTCCCCCTCAATGACATCTGTCAGTCAGCTACGTGGGCATCTCTGCACACGTTCACGAAACACTACTGCCTGGACAGCCAAGTCTGGAGAGACGGCTTCTTTGGCAGTTCTGTTCTCCAGGACTTTCTTGTGTGAACTTAGTTCACAGACCCACCTCTGGAGTTGGTATTGCTGGGGTATCTATTCTAAGGTAAGGAATCTAGAACTGTCTTTCAGATGAACAAGTTACTTACCTTTGGTAACAATATATCTGTAAGAGACATAGATTAGTTATAGATTCCTTACCGCCCCACCCATCCTCCCCGTTCTGCGAACTGACTCCTGGGTCAGGGAATCCCTTTCAGGGCTCTTGCTTTGTGCACCAGTGGTCAGTGTCTTGCATGGCTCTACGCTTCTGCCGTGGAATGTCCTGTAAAAGAACTGACGTAAGCACGCGAGGGCATCATCTAAGTAGCTACCGCGACGTCATCCCGGCGTCCAAAACGCCAACTACGAACGCGGAGCCGTCCGACGCCACCTTTCGACGCGCAGGGGTACTGCTGACAAAAAATTATCCGGATCCAGTCTGACGCCTGTGGGTAATTCTAAGGTAAGGAATCTATAACTAATCTATGTCTCCTACAGATATATCGTTACCGAAGGTAAGTAACTTGTTCATCTTGTCTTAACTTACCTTGTGTGCTCCTTTCGAGCCACTACATAATTGTCCTCTCGGACTCTTGACCTTAAAGACTGCTTTTCTGGTTGCCATCACCTTTGCTCGCAGGGTGAGTGAGCTTTAGGCTCTATCTTCTAAACCTCCTTTCCTTGTTGTCCATCCGGACAAGGTTGTCCTTCGAACTAGACCTTCTTTTCTTCCCAAAGTGGTTACCTCTTTCCACATAGGACAGGCCATCACTTTGCCCACCTTCTTCCCACCCCCGCATCCTTCAAAGGAGGAGAGACTCCACCGTCTGGATCCAAAACGTGCTTTGTCATTTTATTTGGATCGCACAAAACAATTCTGGGTGGACGATCAACTCTTTGTTGGCTATGTTGGTGCCAAGAAAGGTCGGGCCATGCAAAAAGGGATCATCTCTGAATGGGTCGTCCTTTGCATTAAGATCTGTTACTCCTTGGCGAAAAAGGAGCCTCCGGTAGGACTGCGCGCCCATTCCACCAGGGCGAGGGCAGCCATTACTGCTTAGGGACGTGGAGTCCCCCTCGGTGATATCTGCCAGGCAGCCACGTGGGCATCTCTGCACACATTCACTAAACATTACTGACTGGATAGTCCAGTCCGGAGAGACTGCTTCTTCGGCCGTTCAGTTCTCCATGACTTTCTGGTGTGAACTTAGTTCGCGGACCCACCTCCGGGGTTAGTGTTGCTGGGGTATCTATTCTAAGGTAAGAAATCTATAACTAATAGTCTCTTTTAGATGAACAAGTTACTTACCTTCGGTAACGATATATCTGTAAGAGACATAATAGTTATAGATTCCTTACCGCCGCACCCATCCTCCCCGTTCTGCAAACTGACTTCTAGAGTAAGGGACCTCCTTTTAGGGCCCTAATTTTGTGCACCAGTGGTCAGTGTCTTGCATGGCTCTGCACGTCTGGCGTTGAATGTCGTGTGAAAGAACTGACGTCAGCGCGCGGGGCGGCGTCTAAGTAGATACTGCAACATCATCTCAGCGATGCCGACGACGAACGCGGAGTCAACCGACGCCACCTACCGACGCGAAGGGGTACTGCTAAGAGAAAAAATTCTCTGGATCCAGTCTGACGCCTGGGGTAATTCTAAGGTAAGGAATCATAACTAATGTATGTCTCTTACAGATATATCGTTACCAAAAGTAACTTGTTCGCCAATACAGAGCAATGGATATGTATCATGTGTGTCACATGCTTGTGCTAATTGCACTTAAATGGAAGATGTGTGCAGTCTCACCCACTAGGTATCAGGGTACCCAATAATTCAATGATTGGAAAGAGCCTGAGATTAAGTGAGTAACCAAAAAAGGAAATTTAACCATCTGTTGCTGACTACATACCTAGTATAATTTTCAAGAAAAGCATTTGTCCATCCTTTTCTAAGGAAGCCCCAGCCAGATGCATTTGCCTTAATTTAACAGTAGTCATTTCAAACTTTCACTGTCCTGAGGGAGTGTCGGTGAAGGTCGTGAGTGCCCAGTTGGAGCCTTTTACTGAGCACAAAGATCCCCTTAAAGCAGCTCCGTTCCGGAAGCTCAGATGAACAACCTCTTGGCACTGTTATTATAGTCAGTTATATGAACTTAAGGCAAGCCTTCTACTTCATTAAGTCCCATGGACCCACCTTGCTCCTAAACTGTCTCTCCGTCATTGCAATTGGTGGGGGAGTTGCTTCATTTGCTTGCATTTAATATTTTCATGACATTCCAGATATAGTTGATGACTCCTCACCAAAAGTACTCGCTTTTGGGGTACGACAGTCCTGTGTTTTTTAGGTCGAGCCTCGAGTAGCGCGCAAGCGCTGCTCTGGCAAGACTTTAAGTTAGGGGTTTCAAAAGCTGACCAGACGCTCGTGCGTCATGGCCTTTTCCCTGCGGTTACCCGCAAGCAAAAGGCCATGGTGCACGAGTGTGTGGTCACGCCTGCTGCTCACAAGCGCGCGCACCACTCGTGTGCTTGTTATTTTTTCTTAACGATGCTGCAGCGGCTTGTTTAAATTTGTGCGTGCGCGATAATGAAAAACAGATGTCGCGCTGTGGCCTGCGCGCACCACTAGCGTGCTTGTTGTTTTGAGATCTTGCCCCGTCCTAACTAAACGATGCTGAACCGAGTGAAACGAGTTTCCGCACGGTTCTTTTCTCCCAACTTTGAACCGCGCTGGGGTGGTACGGAAAGCGGCAAGGCTCACAAACGTAATGCCTTGAACCCTTCACGGCCGGGAAGGTATTTCTTGCCGCTGCCACCTCCGCGTCCCCTGCTTTGAGAAATATTTGACATGTGCCCAAGGCGCTGCGGAGAATGGCTCCTTTGAGAAGCGCCCATCATGCCAGCGCACTCGGGTCACGGCTGCACAGCCCACTGGTCACGGCCTTTCTTCGAAAACTAAACCATTACACGAGTGCGTGAGCAGGGGCGGGGACCCGCGTGAAGGGGCCCTGCTACACGTCAGATGGACGAGGGCGCGAATTGTGGACATGGACTGACCGGCTGCATAACCAAGCTCGCTCCGGTGAGGGGTGGGGGTCCTCGTGGTTTACTGGGAAGCCCCTTTGCACGTGAGCCTTAAACTTGTTAGCGGGTTTTTTACGTAGTCGAGTGCACAAATTTAATGGTTGCACCCAGGGCTTTAAGTGGGATAAAAAACGGGGGAGGGGGTGTTCGATGTAATTAAGGGCGTGGTTTAATAACACAAGGTAACAAGCATTGGCATAGCCAATAGGTCTCGCTTTTGGGACCTTATAAGTATTTACTTATGCAGCACAATATCCTTGGTGCAACAACATCAACTGTTGCATGACTAAACGCTTATAAGATCCCAAAGGCGAGACCTATTCGCTATGCCAATGCTTGTTCTCCCTTCTCTTCAGTTTCATCTGGTCAGCTAGATCCACATTTTGCTTCATTTCCATTTTAGTTTAATTGATGAGCACGTCATGTTGAAACTTCTCTTCTACTGACAAAGAACTTAACCAATTCAACTGCTGAAATACAAATTAGTAATCTTAAAATTAACCCTAGATAAATAATGGTCTTAAAGGGCTCACTCCCAGCTTGAGATATCCAGCTTTCTCTACTCACCTTTCACAAAATAAGTAATAATTGTAAACATGGTTGCCGTTATAGATGCTCAGCTCACTCTGGCACCTTAGACTAGCTGGTGTGTTGGTCTTTTTCTCTGCCACCATATATTTAGATTTTTCTTCTCCCCTCATCTTCCAGCTCCAACTGAGTTTAGGCTATGATGGTGCATGATCTGTCCTGACTGGATAAGGTTAACAGTAGCCAACACAAACTTTTTTCAAAACATTACTGCATGGTATTTTTTAAATTGTGATTGTGCTATGCTAGTGTAATTTGAATTTTCTTCTGTTTCAGCACTATGGATCGAGATAAAGTAGGAGTACCCACTGATGGAGATTCACATGCAGTCACTTACCCCCCTGCAATTGTAGTGTACATTATTGATCCTTTTTCATATGAAAATAAAGATGAGAACTCCAGCACGAGTGTTTGGACACTAGGACTTCTCCGCTGCTTTCTAGAGATGGTGCAGATTCTTCCACCAAACATCAGGAATACAGTTTCTGTGCAGGTATGAATTTCTGAAATTTTTCCTGTTTTTTAACCTCATTTGTTATTGCATATCGGAACTACTCTGTATTTTAACCACTTACCCACCCCATGTATTTTACCAGGAATGGTACAGAGAGGATGCCTGAAACTTTTTATGCTCATGTTTTCATTTCTAATATCTACCACAGTGGTTTAATCTTCCTAGTTTTCCCTACATTCTTTGTCCCAAGGAGTTAATTAATTCAATAATAGTTCCCTTATCATCCAAACGTTATCACTAGTTGAAGCAGTGGTTGGGATTCCCTGGTCCTCTTCAGCAGTCTATTAGCTACATGATTCCCTTGTTCCCAAGGTATGTGCCTTTAAATGCATCACGCCTTCGTCCGGCACCACTAAGATAACCAGGAATTACATATCTCAAAGCATAGGGTGTTCAGTTCTTTGAATGATGTGCTTCTTTTGGACATTTTTTTGACAGGTGCATAGGGCCCATCCCTGAACACATTATTCAGAACATTCCTCAGAATCGCCAACATCACTAAACCAAAGTACTGTCCGTTAGTTGTAGCCTTTGAAGGGACTGTGAAGTACCTCTGTGAAAACCTTTTAAGATCTGACTTTAGGTTTGGCCCAAAGCTTACAGTGTATGAAAAGTTTTTTCATAGGATTACATGTGACGTATGACCCACCCAATGTTAAACTAGACTGTAGACTATAGAAGTTATCAATATCTTTGTTTTCCTAATTCTGATCCAGAAGACACTAGGTGGTACTTGTTTTCGATAGTTGGCTGTACACTGGTGAATATTTTACTTAGCTGTAAATTAAATCCTTTTCTCTTAAAGTTGGAATTGTAATTATGAAGTGTAAACTGTTTGTATGTCTAACATCACAATACTTCCCACCAGTAAACCATGACTGCTAAACATTGGGGCTTCGAGTGAAATTCATCCAGTAGAGTGCAACAGTATTGTGATCCCAGGGCGCTAGTGGTAAATGTCATTTTGCAGCATAAACCTATTCTAGCTTCACATGCGGTGCATTATTCTGCCATTTAGTGGTTTGGTTCAGAAACCTTTTTTGAATATCACCTAAAATTTTAATTTTGGGCGTTGACCCTAGGAGTCATTCTGATGCACTGACATAGAGTGCAAGCCCACAATTCCCAAATGCGTTGGTGTCATCTTCAGTCTTTTTTCACTGTTACTTTTGGAAGAGAAAACAGCAGCTGTGTGCTGGAAAGGTAAAGCGACATCGATAATAGTTGTTCAAACTGTAGGAAGTACCTGGTATGAACTGTTTTTTTTCTTCTTTTCTTTTTTAAGTATGACTGAAGAAGACACTGACAGGTTTTTCCTCCATCCACAGTAGCCCCCAGTTGTAATCTCTAGCAATCTTTATATATATTTATAGGGGGAAGGTTTGCATCCTTTGCCTTCCCAGAGACCAAGGTCTAGAGACTGCGAGGCAAGTTACAGATTTAGATATTGGACCCGTAAGGTGGTCATGGAGAGCAATTTCTAGGTTTGTTTTTTGAGAACTCTGCATCCAGAAGCTTGGAGATAGCTGGCATTTTTCAGAAGAAAGTGTTTTCAACATGTAGGAAGCTGGCTGTTTATGTGATATACTGTGTAAATAGTCCAGGGGTTCTCTTATGAGTGGACAGGGGCTTGCAATGCAATCCCAAAGTGCTCTATTAGGGGGGTAGTATGGTCCATCATCCTTAGGCTTAACACAAAGGAGTGCAAGACATTGCAAAATAAACACAATGATTAATAAAGGACAACACGACTCAGGAACGAGATCACACCAATTTATAAAAATACCAAGTACCTTTATATATGATTTGGCATCAGAGAAAAGTCATCAGGAAAGTACGTTTTTTAAATAGAAATTCTTTTCACTTTAAACAGTGGACAGGAAGAACAAGTTCTGCAAACAGGTAAAGTACATCAACTTACAGGACCAATCTCCAGGAATTAAGGTGAGTGGTGGACAGGGTCCAAGGCAGCACTAACATAACAGTACACCACCAGCAGCATGAGGGCAGCCGGGTGCAAAACAGCCTCAGGAGCCCAATGCTATTCTATGGAGATCGGTCTTTGTGAAAAGAGGCTGCAGGCTCTGACTAGGAGGCCAGTCAGGCTGAACCCACAGGGAAGCTCAGGCCTCACGATTATCGGGGACATAGGGACACCTTTGGTCCTCTTCTCCACGGCCTAGGGGCGACAGGTGCAGAGGTGTTCTTAGGCATTTTCCTTTTCCTTTGGAGCAGTAGCTGTAGAGAGGGCATGCATGCAGAAGCTGCAGGTGATGTCAGACGGTCCACGAGGGCTGAAACCACAATGCAATCAGGCTCTGGAGAGCTGGTGGACCTTGATGACACCATTGACCCACTTTGACATGGCCTTGGAGCAACGGGTGCAGCGGTGGCTTCAGGTGTTGAGTTTTGGCAGTTCTGGAGTCCTTTCTTTCGCAGTTGCTGCGGGATATAGGGAACAGTTCCCCTGTCCCACGGGAGGTCTTGGTTCTTTATCGAAGACAGGCAGTCCTCCCAAGTTTCTGGAGTCAACAGCTGCTTGACTAGTCGACTTTGGCGCAGTTTTTGACAAGGGATGCAGACAGGCTGATGGGACTGGTACCAGGTCAGCTGCTTCTTCTCTCCTCTACTTTTGTGGCTCTTCGTGTCCTCTCTCTTCTTGGGTCATCAGGGTCTCCTTCTCTGGTTCCAGGGACACCCCTAGATACTGAATTTAGGGGCATTGGGGGAATGTAGGTCACTACACCCCCTATATGAGCACTTCCTGTGGGAAGTGTGCATAACCCTGTCCCAGAATTCCTAAGTATGCCATCACAAAGATGGCTACTTATGAAAAATCGTGTCCACCTCACAGTGGCCCACCTTAGGGGTGGTACTAGCCTTGAGGTGGCACTCCTACCTGACTGGCTAATTCTTACGCCTGCTACGGTGCCAAGGGGGCTTCCTCTCCTTTGAGGGGGGCCAGATTCGTATTCCAAAGGCAACAGAAGCTTTGATGCTTGCTGGCCTTAGGAGACTAATCAGCAGGTCATCCTGTGGGCGGGGGTGTTACACCCTCTTGCCGGGCAGGCTTTTGTTCTGGGCCTCCTGAGAGCAAAGGCTTTCACCCTAGGAGGTCAGAACAGCGTCTTGGGTGGCAGGCTGTCAAACCAGTCAGCAAGAACACCAGAGACTGGTAGAATTTCGGGGGGCAACTCTAAGGTGCCCCTGGGTACATGTATTGGTAAATCAAACACTAGCATCAGTGTGGGTTTATCAATACTAGATGTTTGTTACTAAACATCCCTATTTTCAGTGAAGCCATCATGTAGCTGAGGAACTCATTTTCACCAGTGTCAGCACGCTTTAAAATAGCTACCCTGTCCACAGGCAGTAATAGGCTCATGTAACTTATAAGTCCCTAGAATATGGTACAAGAAGTACCTAGGGATAGTGAGTTAAATGCCACTAGTGGACTGCAGCACTAGGGTAACAAGGTGAAAACTGGACGCTAGTCCTGCCACTGCAGCCTAGTTGGGCTGTTTTAAACCTGCCAACTCGACATAGCAATATAAACTGTTTTACCAGGTCAAATCCTTCCTTTTTAGGTCTCGCCTGAGACAGCGCGCATGCGTTGCTCTGCGAGGCTTCTAGTAAGGACTTTCAACACCGACCACACGCCCATGCGTGTGCTTTTTTTTTTTTTTGCTCACACGCTATTGGCCTTTGCATGCGTCTTTCTAAGAAAGACAGCACGCAATTGGCCAAAGGCGGGTGCATGTCCCGCCTTCTCTCTCCCCTGGCCTAGGGAGCTCGGGAGCGAGCAGCAGCGCGGCCGGGTGCCAGCTGCATACCTCACATTCCTTGCAGTGCGCGCGCACCGCGCTTGTTTTTTTAGCAGAGAAAGTCTGAGAATGAGTCAAACAGTATTCTGGTTTAAACCCTTCCTGGAAATAAGTCTTGAAAAGCTATCCCTCGCACTCTGTAATGGTTTTGGGTTTTAGGATCACACAGGTCACAAAAACCTACGTTGTACATTAGGAGACCAATCACCTCTTACAAATATGAGTCTAGTCCCAAGATTGACTTATGCCTTGGCAGGCAGTGCACGGTGTTAACTGCTCTGCAGACATCTTGGGGGCTGGCCTCTCTGAGCTGCCTCCTGCGCTTGCTACAATGTAACGAGTACTTGAATCACCCTGCGGCATACTTTCATGTCAGTGGAGTGCCTGTCAATGAGTACTATCAAGACACATTCAGGTGCGGTCAGAAGCCATGTGAGTTCAGACTCACAGCTTAAGGGTGACTCGAGACATATGGTTCGAGGCTGCCTCCCGTGGCACCAGCGGACGGCACTCATTTACTTTCAGAATGAAGGAATTCAGAAGTTGCTGCAATTGCTGAGCTTTGCTCATGGCGCCCATGAATACCGCGTCGCAACGAGCATCCCAGCCCGGGTGCCGGCGGCTAAGCTGGCCTGAGCGAGCCTGAGGCGGGAGGCAGGTCACCAGAGGCGAGCCGGGCAGGCATTGGAAATGCAGCTGCTCTCGAGCTGGCCGCGCGCGGCCCGTCGCTGCAATTGAATCATTTCATCAAGTAAGTGTGTGCAGTGCTTAGCCCTGGAGTCACTGAGGAACACAGTGAACCATTATCTGCTGTTGCAATGACAGTGTTTTGTTTGTCACCGACACCGACGAGCCAAACTTAAAATTGAACACAATATTTGTATTGTGAACATTTTTAAAGCTATTCTTTACGCTAACTGAAATGACGTGAATGAGGTTTACCTACAGGTACACTTGCATATCTGGCCTGCGGCATGTTCCCCTCAAACCAAGGTGTAGGGCTTTGTGTTTTAGTCAACTGAAAACAGAAGGCTGAACAGACACTACTTTTGTGGGGGCACGGTACTACTGTAGATAAACTGCACACCACAGGCAGATGGTGGGAAGTACTCACTGAACACCCGTGGTAAGACAACGATTGGTTGGGAAGCAACACCAATACTTTAAACAGTCTCCATTTTGTAAATGGTGGTGAAAAACCACATAAATACACGTTTAGCACATGAAATGTGAGAGAGGTGGGGTGTATGTCTAAAGGATTTACGATATACAATTACCTCAGAAGACGTGGGTTGCATTTGCTTTGTTGCAGGATATCCGCCTCACTAACGCTGGGAGTGAATGACTGAAATGTAGATGTAGAGGACAGTTATGCTGCACGTCTTACTCTGCATGAACCCGTGGGTGCTCCTATGGATTATACCGAGAATCTCATATGTAAACTCCGAAGAAAACACAGATGAGGCAGCAGACACTGCAACATGTGATGTTCGTTGTTGGTCATTAACTACGGTATTGCATCCTGCATGTAGGGGCTCCCTGAACACTTCAAATCCATTTATCAGTTTGTTACGTACAATAAAAATAAAGGTGACATTTGGTATTCAGTGTGGGTGACAGGGGCATTAGAAACACACCAAGACTTCTGAAATGATAAATGGTCTTTTGAAGACCAGCAAAATATTTTGGAAGAGGTATCAGACCCTGCTCGGCCGGCCACAGCCAATGACAGCTCAAAAACTGCTTGTGTTCCTTGAAGATTAAGCTGCACAGACAGAGCTAAGGCACTTGACCAGAGGTGGGCTAAATCCCTTCCAGCCCAGTGGGCATTGCCCCCGGGCAGCAGCACAATACAATGCAGGGGTCATTAGTTGGCCTGCTTTTCACACTTAATAATAAAATCAGTCGTTGTTTGCCACCCGCCCCCTACTCTTAGCTCATTGTTGCTTGTTTAATTTAATTTTAGTGAGTTCTTGCGGTGCTAGAATAATACTGCCTCTACCATCCCTTCCAAGCGTATTTTCTTAAAGTTGAAAATGGAGAATACATTAATGGAGCAAAATATGAAACCGCTCCTAATAAGTTAAACCAACGTAAAAAGTGTTTCTTCTGCTGCCTTTTCCATATTAACACTACTTTGCTGTAATAAGATTTTTTATTGTTGCTTTTTGTTCTTCTTTACTTCACTTGGGTGTAAAAAAGCTTTTCACGTAAAGTGAAAAGCCTAGAATGGTAGAGTGGTTCTGAATTTAAACTGGGAAAGATGTGAGGTTACTGGATGACTGTCTCCTAGGACGCTGTGCTCGAGTGCAGGAAATAGGTTTAACAACTTAAAGCCTGTATGTGTGTGCTGCATGGCTAAACACTTTAAAGGTCCCAAAGGCGAGACCTATTGGCTATGCCAATGTTTGTTAATATTGCCAACCACTCCTAGGGAAGGTCTTGGTAGCCCACGGGGGAGGGTGCTTAATATTAGAAAGAAGGGCATGTTGCTGTTGTGCTTAACATGCCCTAACACTGCAACACACAAAATTGTCATTTTCACTTTAGCAAGGCTGGTGGTCCCATTGGCAAACATGGAGTTTTACTAGCCACTGCGCTAAGTTCTAACTTCCATTCGTAACCACCAAAGATATTACTCCCAGGTATCAAATTACTCATTACATTAAACCCGACTCATTGCTGAGATCGGATTTAAGGTAACATTTAATAGGAATGTGACTTTAGAACGTCACCACTTTGTTGCTAAAACCTTTGCAAGCCTTTCTTTTCTATTTGTAGCACTTTTCACTCGAAACAACCTGCTTACCCCACTGCTAGGAAGTTTGAAGTGCTCCCAGGAAAAGGGAACACAGAATTGCTGAAAGGAGGTGTGACCTCCTTCAGCAAGCAGGATGACTACCGTTCAGTAACCACAGAAGGCCCAGCTTCAACCGCCCTCTTTTGTGTAGGCAGACACGCTGGCATCCCCTTCAGAGAGGGCAAACCAGTTGAAAAACCAGTTTCCCCAGAGTAGTGGCTCAGGGGTGTCCCCCGGGCTCCTCACATGGGAAGAAGGCTCGTGCCATCTTTGGTCCAAGTAGAGTGAGGTATCCTGGGTTTGTTTGGTTGACAAACCCACAGGATGGGAAGGGTAGCCTTGTAGAAACTATTGCCCCATTGGCTAGTAAGTTCTCCCCTCCCACAAACAAAATGGCATATGTGGCATCTCAGACCACTACTGGACTGGAAGAAGATAGAACTGCCCGGCTGCTTCCCAGACTCAGCAGAAAGGCTGCATCAAAGAATAGACTACACCTGGTGCACCTAAGGGACCTGCAAAGAGGGTTGTGCCCACTCGTGGAAAATCGCTTCACTTACGCCAGGATGGAAGAAGTGATTCCAAGGCCTAAGTGGCTAACCTCCTATTAAGCTTCAAGGGCAAAAAAAGTTAAATGAACATGCACCTGTCAAAAGCCCTGTTGCCAGGAATACCCGCCTGCCGCTGGGTGTATAGCCTGCTGGGCAACAGAGTCATGATCTGTACCTGTAACCACTGAACCTGCTTTACCGGGAGGCCAGTTGACCTGTGGCAACTAGACCTGTACTGGACTCCCCTCCTGCAACTTGGGCTAAGTCCTTAGGCTGGAGACGACCCCTGAAGTTCATGGACCTCAGAGGTGGGGCCAGAAAAATTTACTCCATCTCTCAGCGCCCTTTCTTTATCCAGCATCAGGACCACTTTTTGGCTGGACCGCTTTAAAGGAGAAAAGCACACTGAGGGCGCTAAGACTGGTAAACTGTCCCCCTGGACCGGCGTAGTCCCTGTGATTGGCCCCGGCTAACAGGTGTTTTAGTTTTAGCCCATTGACTGCTAACCGCTTGCAACAATTTATTGCATTCCAACCATTAAAGATTTTTACTTGTCTTTGAAAAATCATCTCTCTGGTTCCCCTAGATAGATTTTTGTCATTTTTTTTGTCTAAATTAAAAGATAAAAAGACACCAATTTTATAAATTGGTGTTGGATTTTCTATATTATGTTTATCATATTAACTGTTTTGATTACCTCTAAATGCTGTGCACTTGTTCCTTTGATTAAGCCTGACTGTTCAGTGTCACAGCTACCGTGGACTTAGCTAAGAGATTTTATTAAAGAACCTAACTGGACCTGATGGAGATTGTGACATTATTACATTTCGAAGTCTCACAACCGCACCACATAAAAATCCACTTGCCTACACTCACCAAATCCTAAGTGGGTTGAAACACCAACACTATACCCTTGGTTACATTTGGATTTATACATGGAAAACCTCTGGCTTTTCTGGCAGGATTCCATGTTTTTAAAGTAGATGCATCCACCCCTAGTTTAATGATGCTTTTATGTAATTCTGTGTTTTTCTCCTATTTCTGAGCACAGCTCCATATGCACTGTCAATGATAGTAAGCACGTTTGGATTTGAAGAGACAAGTAAATCTCTACCAGAAAAAGAGAAAAATGTAAATTGTTTAACTCATGATGGAAATGTATGTGCTGCAATACCAGAGCTTAGTCAAAATGGTATAGCCGTTAAGAGTCCTGTGGGATCAGTTTGTATATGTTTTGATTATCCTGGTTGTCTCAAGGGTTTGTCATTGTTTACTTATTATGCTATAATTTGTGAACAGGTTAGCTTTGTTGAAAATCTGCTATCTTATAATATCCCAATGTCTGACCCAGTGTTAGATGTGAGGTTCTTAAACTGTCGTATGATCAGGGATGCTTTGTGCACCTGATTTTGAACTATGTTGCAATTGAACACAATTTGCATATCACTGGTTACAGCCTCCCTCCTTTATGGTGCATGTGGTTATAGAGGAAGAGACCGCTGGTCCATACTACTCAGAACTCTGGTTGATATGCACCCTGCAAACAGTTAAACTACAAACTTAGTGACATGTACCCCATTAGCCTGGGACAAGATCCGAGAGAACCACACACCGCACCTTATATTCCCAGAACACGCGATAAGTCACCACCCCCTCCCCCCGTTGATGGATGAGAATATGGTTCTTACACAAGTACGGTACTGGGGGCTCATTAGGAGAAGAGAGATGTTCTAAAAGGGTAATTTTTTATAGATCTCTGAATCATCAGAGACAGCAGACCACCTGCTGTTTGATGGTCTGGTATAAAATAGTCAGTGCATTATGCAGAGCTGCTTATCCTTCCTTCATGAACCCCCGCCTGAAAAACGCTGTCCCTGAAACTCAACCTCAAAACAAACAAGCACATTGTCACCAAATTATACAGCTCAGTGCAGGAGGAGGCCCCTATCACTTCAAACAGCCAAAGAGAATTGGAATAACAGACCTTCAGCATCCTATCTCACACCAGGAATGGCGCTTCTGCTGCAGGCAGACGAGAAGTATATCCCCTAATAGTAGGCTGCTCTCATACGCTTTAAGTTCCTGCATCAAGTATATAATAGCCCCTTAGCTCAACTAAAAAATTGTATTGCAGAGGATTCCAACCGCATTAGCGCACTTAATTCATCTAGCCTGGATTGGCCCTGAAAAAAATATATATGCTGGCTTGAGATCTCTTCCCATGACTCCACCTTGTGCGACCTGATTATTCTTCTGCTCCCCATGCAAGTACTACAGGAATTCACAAGGGACCTTCCCCAGCATGTCGGAAGGCTCCCTGAGTGGCCCTTCTGCTGGGCCAGCGCTTGGTGGCATGTGTAGGGACAGGGCCGATCCCTGATGGTCAAGGCCTGGCTGGTAGATCTAATCTATTGCTGTGAACCAATGTATTGTAATTGCATTTATACAGCGCTTACTACCCCTGATGAGGCGTCAAAGCGCTTTTTCGGCGAGTAGCACGCTACTCCGGAACCCATAAAGGATTAGTGTTGAATTAGTATAGTGAAATATTAAAGTAATTTGAGTGGTGGACATGTTAGTCTGTTAATTGGATTCAGAAGGATAGTGGAGGGATAGAAGAGGGAAAAGGTTTGCATTTATATAGCGCTTGTTACCCCTGATGAGGTGTTGAAGCGTTTTTTCGGCAAATAGCACGCTTCTCTGTAACCCATAAAGGATTAGTGGTGAATTAGTATAGTGAAATATGAAATTTGAAAAGTGGACATGTTAGTCTGTTATTTTGATTGAAAAGGATAGTGGAGGGATAGAAGAGTGAAGAATTTAGGCTTTTTGGTTGTTTTGGAGGTAATAGCAGGAGGAGGCTTGGGATGAGTAAAAAGGGATGTGGAGTGGAAGAGTCAGAGGGAAGAGTTTAGAAAGGCTTGTTTTGGGGGATCGGTATAGTAAAAGAGGTGTCAGATGATGCACGGCGGGATAGAGTAGGGGAGAGTCTAGAAAGGGTTATTTTGGGGATCATAGTAAATGTAGATATACCACTGTACTCCTCCCCTGGCCAACAGGCCTAAAGACATATGGACGCTGCTACAAACATTTCTAGTAAATGCTACATTGCCAGTCATGACATTACAAGTACTTCAACCTAATAGGCTGACAGCTAAGGATGGCATGAATAATTAATTCTCCGGGGAGTTATGTACATATTGCACATTAGGTACTGTAGAGAATTGTAGAAGGTCTCATTGTGCTACACATTGTACAGAGACCTTGGCCAGCTGGTGGACTGATTTTGGTATATTGTGCACCGTGATACTAAAATGCCTACCATATGTAATCCAAACTGATCTCCATCTTGGTGGTGTTATTTTCTACAACAAGAAAGGGTATGCTGTTCCTAAAGAGTCCTACAGGTCTATGTGTGTAAAGAGAGCATATGAGTGCTAAAGAAGGTCGGAGAAAATCTTTTCTCCTTTCAGAAAAAGACCCTCACACACCCAGCCAGCAAGGTGTCTTGCTTCATCACTGGGTCTGCTCCTTATCGGGTCGGCGCTGCAATACCCGATCGGCGCCCGTGTTGGGCCCGGGTCCGGCAGAGTGAGGGATAGCTCGACCGTGATCGGACGGATCGAACAACGATGCTGAACCTTGCAGTGTCTTCACCTGCCGCGACACCTTGATGCATTGAGCTGACCCATGCTGGGCATTGTTGTTGATCGACAGGTACCACTTTTTAGGGTACTGTATGGGTGGTCACTTAAATGTGTAATTAACAGACCACCAACCAAAAAGTGTAGAATGATCAATAATAGGTCCTGAAGAATTGCCGTCAATCTGACACTAGGCAAGAAACATGTTGGCCTGAGTTTTAGCGCACAACCCTGCAACCTTAGAGCAGGTGTGCGCGCCTCTTTTGGTTTTTAATCAGGATAGTGACCACAGTCATTAAAATAGTTTTGGGTGGATCACTAACTCCTGTTTTATATTTCACACATTACACATCTACACTCACGAGGGCCCTTACACGCACTGCACCCAACGGCTAAGAAAAAAGATCTCCGCCAAGAAGGCCCCATCACGGGCGCCGATCGGGTATTGCAGCGCCGACCCGATAAGGAGCAGACCCAGTGGTGAAGCAAGACACCTAGCTGGCTGGGTGTGAGAAGGTCTTTTTCTGAAAGGAGAAAAGATTTTCTCCGACCTTCTTTAGCACTCATATGTTCTCTTTACACACATAGACCTGTAGGACGCTTTAGGAACAGCATACCCTTTCTTGTTGTGGTTTCCGTGGGCCTGTATGCTGGACCTATTAATTGTCCCTTAGTCCCCCCCCAGTTGTCTCCTTGGTGTTATTTTCTGTCATAAAATGTTATTTATTACCTATGTTTATATGAGAAATCACCCCCCGCCCCTCAAAAAAGAAAAAAATGACATGATTATGTCAAAAGGTTGTGTAATTAAAAAAATTACAAGAACCAGTCTAGCAGCATGGCTTCTGCGGTCATGGAATTAAATGTAACAACCAATTGTTTAAATGGTACTAGAGAAGTCATAAGGCCAACTACTTTTAAGTTCATGCAGCAAAGTGGGTAGGTTTGTCAAATGCTGTTCACCGCACATTAAGGAACTCTTAACGAATGAGTCCAACATTAGCCAACTCTCTAAATTGGCGTATGCTTGATTGTGTACATTTATCTGAAAGAAAGTTAGTTATAGATTCCTTACCTTAAAATCTCCCCCCAGGCGTCAGACTGGATCCGGAAAGTTTTTCGCCAGCAGTACCCCTGCGCGTCGGAAGGTGGCGTCGGTCGACTCCGCGTCAGTCGTGGTCGCCGGGATGACGTCGCGGTAGCTACATAGACGCCGCCCTCGCTCACTGACTTCAGTTCTTTCTTTTTCCGCCCCAGCAAGCGCAGATCCAGAGAGAGAGGTACCTCCAGTCAATTTTTGACTGAACTTTTTTCTCGACTTTTGTCGACTTCGTTGTTTTTTGAGTCCATCGACTCCTGGTGCACGAGGGATGCCTGGCTTAAAGGCTTGCGGTTCCTGTACCCGACTCATGTCGGTGACGGATCCACACCGTGTGTGCCTCTATTGCCTGGAGCGCGACCACGACCCCAAGTCGTGCTCCGACTGCCGGACCATGGTCCCGTAGTCTTTGCAGGAGCGATCCCGAAAGCTACTCGAGGCCCGGCAGTCGGCTCCGCACCGCTCGAGGTCCCGGTCGCGGAGGAGGTCGAGGGACCGGTCGCGGAGCCACCACCATTCTTCGTTGAAGTATTCGCACTCTGGGTGTCGGGTAAGTCGAAGCACAAAAAGAAGTCGAAGAAGCACCGTCGCTCTTCGACTTCTCCCCGTCCGTCGCGCGACGAGAGATGCGGGTGGTGCCCCTCCCGCGGCTCCGCGTGCGGAGCCCGCTTGGTCGACTCCGGGTTTCCCTCCCTTTCCGGGACCAGGTGCGGCCCCTGCCCAGCTTTGGAGTTGCTACGAACCGATGCACGCCAACTTTGGGCAGCCCGACTCCGCCGGCGCGCCTTCGGGCCCCGCGAACTCGGCTGGGGGCCCTGGGCCTTCAGCGTCGGCGGCCTCGGCGCCGCAGGGTCCCCTTGGATCCAGGCCTGGATCCGGATCGGTGCCGGTCGACCTCGTTGCGCCTCCCCCGGCGCTGATTCCACCGGCACCACGTCCGCCACCGGCGTCTGCTGTGTCCCCAGCCGACGTCGACTCCGGCCTCCACCTCGAAGTAGACACTGAGTCGGACTGGCGTTGACTGACGCCAGATCCGGCGCAGACGGGTTCTTTTGTGCCCCTGTTCTACCCTGGCTCTTTGAGACCAGATTGGCAGCCAGAAGAGGGTGAGGAGGACTGGGAGGGGTCTGGAGACCCTTTGACAGACCAGATGGTGTATGAGCCGGACTGGAGAGAGGAACTGGGGGAAGCCAGTGGTCTAGATACCTCACCAGACCTTGGCATGTTGTCTCCTCCTACCGTGGCTACGGAGGAGGGAGCGTCATACGCAGTGGTGTTGCGTAGGGCGGCCGAGGCTCTCCACCTCGAGCTACCTACGGTGGCAGTCAGGACTAACCTCCTGACAGAGGTGCTTCAACCGGCGGCGAGCTCTTCGGAGCCCCTGCTGCCGTTTAATGAAGCCCTGACTGACATCATTTTGGGCACTTGGTCCAGGCCCAACACAGGGGCTCCTGTGGACAGGATGGTTGCCCGACGCCACCGCCCGGCCCCGGGCGACCCCACTTTCCTTTCCCAACATCCCACCCCTGAGAGCTTGGTAGTCCAAGCCTCTAGATGCCAGTGGTCTGTACATTTCCGCAGACACCGGACCTCTCTCCCCCCTGGTTATGCCACAGAGGGGAGTGCTTCTTTTGGTGTTGTGTAGCGAAGGGCTGCAGAGGTCCTTGGCCTGCAGCTCCCTCTTACAGAAGTAAAAACCAGCATCCTCACTGAGGTTCTCCAGACTGGCCAGACCCCTACTGAACCTCTCCTGCCAGTTAACAAAGCCCTTACACATACTCTCTTTTTCCTTTGACAAAGCCGTGTTCTGTGCCTCAGTCAGTAGGCAGGTTCTTTGTCGCCATAGGATAGCGCCAATCGACACTGCCTTCCGAACTCAACACCCGAGAGTTTGGTGTTACAGGTGTCCACCAGCAGAGTATTCCTAATTCCCTCCCTATGACCCCAATTCTAAACACATTGTGAGACCTGACAGCCTTAGGGTGGTCTTCCCACAACGTTTTGCCTGCCTCCCTCCATTCTGCTGTACTCGTTTTTGCTGGCTTTAGGACTCTGCCCACTTTACTGCTGCTAATCAGTGCTAAAATGCTTGTGCTGTTTCCCCTAAAAATGGTAACATTGGCTCATACCCAATTGGCATATTTAATTTGCCTATAAGTTCCTCGAGGACAAAAAGGGCATGGTAGAGCAAAAGAACTGTCTCTAGCTGGATATTACTCTGCATTAAAATCAGCTATGCTGTTGTGTAAAAGTAGCCCCTCAATGGGTTACGGGCTCGTTACACTCAAGGTAAGGCTGCTACTACTACTGTGTTGGCACGTGGGGTATTTGCTCTGGATCTCTGTCAAGCTGCTACTTGGTCATCGGTGCACACGTTCACAAAGCACTACAGTTTTGGCAGTCAGGTCTATAAGGATGGGCGTTTTGCCCATTTGGTCCTGCAGGAGTTTGGGTCTGCCTCATTCCACAGACCTACCACCTTGGGAGGCATTGCTTTGGCATCTATTCCAAGGTGAGGAATCTGCGGTTAGAAATATCCATCAGAAGAGCAAGTTACTTCTCTTTAGTAACACTCTTTAGGAGAGGAGTTGGCCTAACGGCTAGGGCGGTCGACCTGGAATTTGGGGAACTGGGTTCGAGTCTCGGCAATGACGCTGAACATCCTGTGATTCTGGGCAAATCACTTAATCTCCCCGTGTCTAACAAAAACAAAAAAAAATATGAATGTGTCCTCATGTAATGCAACTGGTGCTATGTAAAGCGCTCTGATACCCGATTCGGGTCAAGTTCGCGCTATATAAAACTCTGTAAAATAAAAATAGGTCCAAGGGCACATTCCCTACCGCACCCCCGGATAGGAAATCCAAAAAGCTGGATCATCTTGGGAAGAAGACGTTTTCTTCCTCCAGCTTGGGTCTGCGGTCGGTGAACACCGCATGTGTATTGGGCCGTTCTACCCACTCCATGTGGGACACGGTTGTGCAAGTGCTACCTCAGTGCCCGGAGGAGGCCCGAGCCGTGCTCTCTCAAGCGGTTGCTGAAGGGAGAGATGCAGCAAAGTGTTCGAGGCATATGAGCTGTAGATTGTATAATTGGGCATAGATCGCCATCTGGTGTTGGGCTCGGATGTTTGCAGTTTGTTTTTGTCTTGGAAGAGTCTTTGTGGTCACGAGATAGGTGACTCCTCCTTAGGATGATAGTGCGCATGGGCATCGACTCCATCTCCAGATTGTTTTTTTCCGCCATCGGGTTCGGATGTAAGACGTTGCGCTCCAGGTCGGTGTCGTGTTCGATCCCCCTTCGACGCGCAACCCTTCACCGAACGACGGTATTGTTTCGATCGAGTACTCCTTCAACGCCAATCCAACAACATCTTCGATTCCGGTCGTCGACGCGGGCCGTTGGGCCTACCTGCGCCATCAGGCCCTGCAGTAAATGGAAAGAACTCCATTTAAGAAATGTCCTTTGTGTGGTGCTAAATTCCCACACACAGATCTCCACGAGGTCTGTAACCTTTGCCTGTCTCCGGAGCACGAGGACGAGGATTGTCGGGCCTGCGCTTACTTTGGATCGAAGAAGACCATACGTGATCGCCGGGCTTGACGTCACACCATGGCTCGATCGACTTCATCGGCGCCGGACGACATCTTCGATGCAGGCTCCAAAATCCAACAACAACCGGAATCGGAAGAGGAAGACATCAGCGTCTCCGAGGCAGACTACTCCGATGCCGAGGATCAACCCATTACTCCGGGACAACGAACTGAGAGTACTGATCTTGACGCTCCTCTCCCATTAAAGACACAAAAGGCTCAGGTGACACCCTCGCCTTCGGGCTCGGGTAAACACCGAGATAAGTCTTCCGACGCCCCGCCTTCGGGCCCGGCTCCGAAGCCCAAACAAAAGCATTCAGGCGACTCGGGACCGAGTCAGCCACGTACCGGTGCCGAAAAACAATACTCTGCACCGAAAGAGAAGCTAAAGCCAAGCAGACGGCCACGCCCTGTTACATCGGCACCGAAGTCGGCCTCGACCACCACCCCTTGGGCACCGAAACAGGCCAAGGACAAGTCCTCGGATGTGAAGAAACACCATACTCCTTCGGAGCCAAAAATTGTTATCGAACTAAAGACTCCCACAAAGCTTAAGGACACTACCACTCCCAAAGCTAAGTCAAAGCACCACTCGGATCCAAAGCCCTCGGTGCCGAAAAAAACCGGACGCCTCCTAAGAACTGTTTCGCCCAAATCCATCGGATCCGAAACAGAAAACTCTATGCATTGACCCTCATACAGGTCAGCTGACCACACTTCCACCGAAAAAAAAAAAAACATTGGCCGTTCCAGACCCACCTGAAATACCTTTAACCCCTTCGCTGCTAGGCCTTTTCCCCTCCTGTGCTAAGCCTTTTTTGGCTATTTGGGGTAGTGCGAGCTTGGGGCCCTGTAACTTTTTGACCACATAAGATATCCATGCCAAATTTGCGTCCTTTTTTCCAACATCATGGGGATTCTTAAGGTACCCAGGGTTTGTGGATTCCCCTGGAGGGGACCCAGAAATTAGCCAAAATACAGCTACATTTTGTTTTTGGGGGAAAAATGCGAAAAAGGGCTACAGATGAAAGCATCTGGTTTTTCCCTGCAAATGGCATCAAAAAGGGGTTGTGATGCTGAAATCACCATCTTCCCAGCTTTCAGGGACAAGCAGACTTTTGTCAGAAAACCAACATTTTTTACACAGTTTTGGCATTTTTCTGGGACATAGCCTATTTTTGCTATTTTTTGTGCTTTCAACCTCCTTTCAGTTAATGGTAGAAATGGGTGTGAAAGCAATAATGGATCCTGGAAAGCTAAACATTTTAGAAAAGTAGACAAAATTCTAAATTCAGCAAGGGGTCATTTGTGTAGATCCATCAAGGTTTCTTTATAGAAACTAACAGTTAAATATAGGAAAAATTGAAAATTAGTTGAAAAAAACAGCCTCTTGCATCAACGTTTTCCCTGTAACTTCTTTTAATTATGACAGCTCTTTGAAAGCAATATACCGTTACATCCGCTGGACCTTACTGGTTGTGGGGATATATAGGACTTGTAGGTTTACCAAGAACCCGACGAACCCAGAGTCAAAAACTGAGCAGCAATTTGCAATGGCTTTTTATTATGTACCGGGTATATAGCAATTATTGTGGGAAAATGTATCCATGGAAAAATCGGTATGAAAGACACCTATGTATTTCTGAAATGGGAACAAATTATAGAGTTTAGAAACAGTAGATATTTGCACATTCTCAAAATTGGGAATACTCATACTAGCATGAGAATTATCGGTCATTTTTCAAAATGACTTCTTTTTACACATTGTCTTTCATTTGGAAGGCAGAAATGCATCAAAAGTGAATAGGTAATAACAGTTACTTTACAAATCTGAATTACCCTAAGTCTCCCGATAAAAATGGTACCTCACTTGTGTGGGTCGGCATAGTGCCCACGACAGGAAATGGCTCAAAACCCCAACGTGAACACACCACATTTTCAGAATGAAAAATTACCCTTTTTGGCAAAGTGCTTAGCTGTAGTTTTTGAACCCTAGCTCTGCCGGCACCTAGGGAAACCTAGCAAACCTATACATTTTTGAAAACTAGACACCCAGGGGAATCCAGGATGGGGTGACTTGACTGTCTCCCACCAGGTGCTGTTACCCAGAATCCCTTGCAAACCTAAAAAATTGTCCAAAAAACACATTTTCCCCACATTTCTGTGGTGGAAAGTTCTGGAATCTGTGTGGATCCACAAATTTCCACCCACCCCGCGTTCCCCAAAGTCTTCCGAGAAAAATGGTACCTCACTTGTGTGGGTCCGCCTAGTGCCCGTGACAGGAAATGGCGCAAAACGCAACATGGTCACACCTCAATTTTGCAGTGAAAAATGACTCTTTTTTTTGGCAAAGTGCCTAGCTGTAGTTTTTGAACCCTAGCACTGCCGGCACCTAGGTAAACCTAGCAAACCTATACATTTTTGAAAACTAGACACCCAGGGGAATCCAGGATGGGGTGACTTGACTGCCTCCCACCAGGTTCTGTTACCCAGAATCCCTTGCAAACCTAAAAAATTGTCCAAAAAAAAACATTTTCCCCACATTTCTGTGGTGGAAAGTTCTGGAATCTGCGTGGATCCACAAATTTCAACCCACCCCACGTTCCCCAAAGTCTTCCGAGAAAAATGGTACCTCACTTGTGTGGGTCAGCCTAGTGCCCGCGACAGGAAACGGCGCAAAACGCAACGTGGTCACACCTCAATTTTGCAGTGAAAAATGACTCTTTTTTGGCAAAGTGCCTAGCTGTAGTTTTTGAACTCTAGCACTGCCGGCACCTAGGTAAACCTAGCAAACCTATACATTTTTGAAAACTAGACACCCAGGGGAATCCAGGATGGGGTGACTTGACTGCCTCCCACCAGGTTCTGTTACCCAGAATCCCTTGCAAACCTAAAAATTGTCCAAAAAAAACATTTTCCCCACATTTCTGTGGTGGAAAGTTCTGGAATCTGCGTGGATCCACAAATTTCAACCCACCCCACGTTCCCCAAAGTCTTCCGAGAAAAATGGTACCTCACTTGTGTGGGTCAGCCTAGTGCCCGCGACAGGAAACGGCGCAAAACGCAACGTGGTCACACCTCAATTTTGCAGTGAAAAATGACTCTTTTTTGGCAAAGTGCCTAGCTGTAGTTTTTGAACCCTAGCACTGCCGGCACCTAGGGAAACCTAGCAAACCTATACATTTCTGAAAACTAGACACCCAGGGGAATCCAGGATGGGGTGACTTGACTGCCTCCCACCAGGTGATGTTACCCAGAATCCCTTGCAAACCTAAAAAATTGTCCAAAAAAACACATTTTCCCCACATTTCTGTGGTGGAAAGTTCTGGAATCTGTGGATCCACAAATTTCCTCCCACCCAGCGTTCCCCCAGGTCTCCCGATAAAAATGGTACCTCACTTGCGTGGGTGGGTGAAGGACCCGCGACAGGCAAGGGCCCAAAACCTATTGAGGCGACATCAAAATTACCTACCACAAACCAACCTGGTTTTGCATGGGTGGTCCCATGAGTTTTTGGCCCGGGGCTCGGCAGCCATCTAGGGAAACCTACCAAACCCACACATTTCTGGAAAGTAGACACCCGGGGATTCCAGCGAGGTATGGCTTGCGTGGGTCCCCCATCATTCTCCTACCCAGAATCCCCTGCAAACCTCAAACTTTTGCCGAAAAATTCACTTTTTTCTCAAATTTCTGTGTGGGAAAGTTCTGAAATGTGCGTGGATTCACAAATTTCCTCCCACCCAGCGTTCCCCCAGGTCTCCCGATAAAAATGGTACCTCACTTGTGTGGGTAGGCATAGTGGCTGCAACAGGAAATGGCCCAAATCGTACTGTGGAGACTTCAAAATTACCTACCGCAAAACTACCTGGTTTTGGGGGGGGGGGAGGCACCTGAGATTTTGGCCCCGGGCTCGGCGGCCATCTTGGAAAGTACCAAACCCAAACATTTCTGAAAACCATACACCCTGGGGAGTCCAATGAGGTATGGCTTGCGTGGATCCCCCAACGTTTTCCTACCCAGAATGCCATGCAAACCTCAAATTTAGCTGAAAAAACCACATTTTCCACATATTTTTGTGTGGAATCACCGTGCCGGCACAAATGTCCTACCACCTAGCGTTCCCCTTGTTCTCCCGAGTAAAATGATACCTTACTTGTGTAGGTGGGCTAAAGGCCTGTGGCTAGGAAGAGCCCAAAACATAGGGATTTAGAGTATAGCACCGAGAATTCTAAGCGCTACATTTTTTTAAAAATACGTTTTTAGCCAATTCTGCTTTGGACACCCACACAAGTGAGGTATCATTCACAAGAGAGACATCACCATGTACTCCCATGGGTTTACGACATTATCTACAGTTGGTAGGTTAATCTTAGATGGAATGTACACCTTGGCAGAGAGACTAAAAAGACAGATTCCTGCACAGCCATCTATTCCTCAAACACACACACATACTGGTTGGATTTGGCACGAGGGCGAGTGATGGTTTTTATTAACAAGAGATTTCACAAAAATGAAATGCACTGTCAATAATTAAATGGACAAAAAACCGAACCAGTGACTCTCAGCTCGTGAGTTGTAAAGCCACGTCAAGGCCCCAACCGCTTTACAGGCCATTCACACACCTTTCATACGTGATACACACAAGACCATTCACACCACCAGGCACAAAACCAACACATCACAACATTCACAAAAAGGGACAAGGTACACCCTGCTTCAGAAAGACAAAAAAGACAAATATTACTGCACAGCCATCTAATCCTCAAGCGCACACACATACTGGTTGGATTTGGCACGAGGGTGAGTGATGGTTCAGTATATACAATTGTATTAGCAAGTGATTTCACAAAAATGAAATGCACTGTTAATAATTGAAAGGACGAGAAACTGAACCATTGACTCACAGCTCGTGAGCTGTAAAGCCACGACAAGGCACCAACCTCTTTACAGGCCATTCATACACCTTTCATACGTGTGACACATACAAAACATTCACACCGCCAGCCGCGGGCCCATCACATTACAACACTCACACCCGCAGACAGCGCCATTCAAGGCCCCATCACTTTCACACGCCCACATTCCTGACACAGCAACTACACAAACTGATGGTTTGCGTGGAGTGGCGCTCAGCTAGCAGTGTGTGTAGTGACCAGCAGCAAGTCACTACTCGCACACCGCCAGCCAAGCGCCAGTCCACGCACACCGCCAGCCAAGCGCCAGTCCACGCACACCGCCAGCCAAGCGCCAGTCCACGCACACCGCCAGCCAAGCGCCACTCCATGCATACCGCCAGCCAAGCGCCACTCCACGCACACCGCCAGCCAAGCGCCAGCCTACACACCGCCATCACATTTAGGATTTTTTTATACAAAAAAAGCCACAAACAAATTGCAAATAGATACAAATCTACTAACACAAAATCTGAAACTAGATACATTGCACTAATGCCAACCTTGAAACAGAATACATTTTTTTACACAATACAGACCAGGCAGTTCACTTTACCACACATGGATGCTCCCAAAAATTATTTTGCGTGTGGTACGCTCTAAAACAAGCAGGCGCACACAGCCCAGGGTTAGAAGGACACTCGGAGCAGAAAAGACGAGTCTCCTTCCGCAAACCTCTTCGCCAACAGACTCTACATCTCCTAGTGGGAAAGTCTTTTGAAGATGTGGGAGGAATGTAATCAGGAAAGTGGCGATCTTTCAATCGAGCCACATCCTCCACCACTCCAACTCTAGGAACACTTGCCTGTTCCACTAAAACAAGGCTGCCTATTACAGACTCTTGAAACTTAGCAAAAGTCATCTTTGACTCAGGACAAGAATCCTTGAACACAACAAAAGCATTAAAGGTTGCCAAGTGGAAAAGATGGATAGCCAACTTCTTATACCAAATGTAAGCCTTACGAAGAGCAGTGTAAGGTTCCAACCTCTGATCTACTCTGTCAACACCACCCATGTGCCTATTATAGTCTAAAATGCACACAGGTTTGCGCACTTCAGCAACCTGACCCCAAACAGTCACAGGTGCAGTGCTTTCATCATGGATGGTAGTCAGCATGTAGACATCTCTCCTGTCTGAAAACTTCACAGCTAGAAGCTCCTCGCAACGCACTGCACTGTCCCCGCACAAGCTTTTGACAAACAAGTTCTTTTGGGAAACCTTTACGGTTACAGCGGATTGTGTCACAAGCAACAGTGCCCACTTTGGCCAATTCCCTGAACAACCGCACACCAGTGTAAAAGTTATCTACATATAAATGGTGGCCTTTGTTAAATAATCCTCTACCAAGCTCCCACACAATTTTCTCATTCACTCCAAAAGTGGACGGACAACCAGGGGGGTTAATGTTGGATTCCTTACCGGTGTACACCCTGAAATTAGAGACATATCCAGTCCCACTGTCACACAGCATATACAGCTTAATTCCATAGCGTGCCCTCTTACTAGGAATGTATTGCCTAAAAACCAAGCGCCCCTGAACAACACCAAAGACTCATCCACTGCTATTTCTTTTCCTGGAGCATAGATCTCAGAAAATCGATCAACAAAGTGATCAAGGACAGGCCGAATCTTAAAAAGACGGTCACAATCAGGGTGATCTCGTGGCAACGCTAAACCATTATCGACAAAATGCAGCATCCGAAGCAGAAGCAAATACCTATCACGACTCATGACTGCCGGAAATATAGCCGTTGCCATCAAGGTACTAGTAGACCAATATGAAGACATTGATGGCTTCCTTAGCAAGCCCATCAAAAAAGTTAATCCCAAGAACTTCTTCATCTCTGCAAGATTTGTGGGAGTCCACCGGGTAGCTCTAGAATAGGGCTTAAGGCTGGCACTGTTGTCCCTCAAAAACTGTTCGGCATACAAATTAGTCTGCTCAACAATCTCTGCCAAAAACACATCGTCCATAAACAACTGAAAATTTTTTATCAGCAAATAGTTCTCAGTATTCACTCTACAGCCTGGAACACCAGTAAAGTCTGGCAATGCCGGCTGCACCATGCCAGGGGCAACCCAGAGGTCAGCACTTTCAACGGGAAGCCTTGCAGCCCCAGATGCCTCTTGCCGCACTACACCAACGGGAAGCCTTGCAGCCCCAGATGCCTCTTGCCGCACTACACCAACGGGAAGCCTTGCAGCCCCAGATGCCTCTTGCCGCACAACAGCAACGTGAAGCCTTGCAGCTGCACGCTGCAGCCCAGAAGCCTCTTGCCGCACTATCGGCACATCAATGTCCTCTTCTAACACAGGCACTTCATCCGCACTGAGAGAAGCTTCATCATCCGATGATTCCATGTGAGAGAAAACTCACTGCCAGAATCATCCCCTCCCACCTCTGCCTCAGAATCAGAGTCAGTCTCTGAACCACGGTCAGAGGAACACTCAAAAGCATACCAACAACCTGTTGAGCAGTAATCCTGCGGCTAGCCATTATCCTTACTAAGAAAGGAGACTGCACAAACAAGTCAACAACAACCAACACTGTGCAAAATAAGTAGTAAACAAAGTGTGGCTTTAGCACAAAGATCTATATACTCAAAAACAATATAACTCTTACCAAAGATAGCTACACTCACCAGCACCTACTCTGCAGAGACCCAGCCAAAATAAACGATATCCCACTAGAAAGAAAAAACAAAACCAATTACTCATAAGACAACAAAGTACACATCAAGCACTAATGCAAAAAGATTTTGACACTCAAAACACAGAAGCCAAACATACTGCTATTACTACACCATTTGCAAAAAACACATTCATGTAGGGAAATTAATCTAATTTACAGTAAATTGTACGAAATAAATTTGCTTACCAAGCACATGCAACAACAACAAGCTGCAAAACCAGCAGTAACAAAACCGCAACCTGGAACAGTGTAAACAGCAAAAGCCTTGAACTAGAATAAAATAGAGAAATAAAAAAATTACTATTACATTTCACAAACAATATGACAATTAAAATTATAACACACAATGTCGCTACCCAAATGATCATTCGGCCACATGGGCCTTCAAATAGGGCTGAGAAAAATGGGGATTAGGTGAGGTTTTCCACCAAGCCACTGTATCTCCCAGGTGGGGCAGAAAACAGACAGATAGTTGTCACCGCCTGGGAAAAAAATAGATCCCTGGTGCCTACTGGGGATTTCTGCCCCCAACCCCCCTCACCCGGGGGCAGTAAGGACAAAAAAAGACCGACTGCCACCAAGGGGGGCGGGCAGAAAAACATCAACAAAAAATGCTCCCCTTTGGTCGCTTCCATGTACATTTAAATGCCCCCAAATGGAAACCCTGGTGGCTAGTGGCGTTTTCTGCCCCCCCCCCCCCCCGGGTGCAAAACAGCCGAAAAAACGGGCCGATTTGCCCCCGGGGGGGGCAGAAAAACATTACAAAACACATGCCCCCTCTAGGAAGCGACCCTTGCCCAAGGGGTCTCTTACATAAAAGAATAATGGCCACCAAAGTAATCCCTGGTGCCTAGTGGCGTTTTCTGCCCCCCCCCTGGGGGCAAAACGGACGAAAAAACAGGCCGATTTGCCCCCAGGGGGGGCAGAAAAACATTCCTAATTAAATGCCCCCCAAGGAAGCGACCCTTGCCCAAGGGGTCGCTTCCATACACAAAAAATGGCCCCCAAAGTAATCCCTGGTGCCTAGTGGCGTTTTCTGCTCTCCCCCCCGGGGCAAAGCGGCTGAAAAAACGGGTCGATTTGCCCCCAGGGGGGCAGAAAGACATTCCAAAATAAATGCCCCCCAAGGAAGCGACCCTTGCCCAAGGGGTCGCTTCCATACACAAAAAAATGCCCCCCAAAGTAATCCCTGGTGCCTAGTGGCATTTTCTGCCCCCCGGGGGCAAAACGGCCGAAAAAACGGGCCGATTGGCCCCCAGGGGGGGCAGAAAAACAATTCAAAATAAATTGCCCCCAAAGAAGCGACCCTTGCCCAAGGGGTCGCTTCCATTACTCAAGTAAACAAATCCCTGGTGCTAGTGGGGGCATTTCCGCTGCACGATCGTGACGCTGTGCGCGATCGTGAAGCAGAAATGCCCTGCAAAGAGACATCAGGGGAGAGCAAAATCTCTTTCCTCTCCCCTGATGCCTCTATGCATTCCCTAAACCCCCCCAGGAACGAGGAAACCTACCTTGTTCCTCGACGCTCAGGAAGCAAATGGCTTCCCGAGCGTCTGGGACTTCCTGATGACGTCAGCGTGCGCTGTGCGCGCTGACGTCATGGGATTCCCATGGGGGGGTCGGGGGTGGCTGCCACCCCCTTTGTGGGGGCGAAATTAGACACCCGTGGGGGGAGCGCCAGCGCTTCCCCCGTGGGTGGGTCTTATGACGAGCTGGACTCGTCATGAGCACACGTCCACTGTGTGCCATGACGAGTCCAGCTCATCATAAGCATCGAAAGGGTTAAAGAGGAAGAACATTGCTACTTCTCCTCTTAGACCTATCTCTCCCCTTCAAAACCTTCCTTTACATTTTTCTCCTACTTCTCCACTATCTCCTCCTTCGCCTGCACTTCAACAGGACGAAGAGGACTTTGGGGGTGGGGATGACCACAGTGAGGGGCATCTACAACAACATGATGATGATGACATCCCACCACAAGACCCTTGGAATGATTACCATCATATCCCAGATATACCTGAGCCAGACCCATACCCATCCAAGCCATCCCCACCAGACGACCACATTGGCTTTGGACAATTGATAGGGCAGCCAGGTACCACCAAGTGGAGTTACACTCAGAACCTGCAGAAGAAGATTTCTTAATGGAGACTTTTACTCAATCCCAAAAGTCTTCCACTACCTTGCCAATGTTAAAAGGCATGCTTAAACACGCCCCAGACATCTTCAAAGACCCAGTCAGAGCTAGGGTAATCAACCCACGTATTGACAAAAAAAATAAGCCAGCCCCAAATGACCCAGCTTATATTAAAGGTCAACTCCCTCTAGACTCCCTTGTAGTATCAAATGCCTGGAAACGGGCCAATTCTCAATCCACAGGGGAAGCCCCTCCTCCAGACAAGGAGTCAAAGCTGCTGGACGCATCTGGCAAACGGGTCGCGTCACAAGCAGCCAATTACTGGTGCATTGCAAACGCCAAAGCATTACTCGCCAGGTATGACCGGGCACATTATGATGAGCTGGAGACACTTATGCAGCACCTTCTAGACCAGTATAGGGCTATAGCCAATGACCTTATACAGGAGGGAAAAAACATCACTAATACCTCCATCAAATGTGCTTTCGATGCAGCAGATACAGCATCCAGAGCAATCAATACAAGCGTTCTGCTGCGCAGACATGCATGGCTGCGCATCTCTGGTTTTAAACAAGAGGTGCATTCCCAAATTCTAAACCAGCCATTTGACCAGCAACATCTATTTGGCCCTTCCGTTGACACCTTATTAGAGAAAATGAAAAAGGACACAGAAACAGCCAAGTCCATGGGGGCCTTACAATTTCACACAAATAGAGGTTATTTTCGTCGCTCCACGTATAGGGGTGCCTCCAAAACCACTGGCACAGACAACACCTCTTCTTACAAAAGCCCCGCTCAATCTTCCCCTAGCAGAGGATATTTTAGAGGGGGGTTACAGAGGTAATAATAACAAAGGAAGAGGTCGCGGTAACAATACCCGCACCTCCCCCGCCTCAAAACAGTGACTTCCCTACGCTCCCCCCAGACTATTCCACACCGGTCGGGGGAAGACTATCTCAGTTCTTACCTGTGTGGCTTTCCATCACCACGGACAGGTGGGTGAGACAAATTATCCAGTATGGTTACTGCCTGGAGCTCACTTCTACTCCACCAAATGTGCCCCCAGGCATCGACCGATGTCCTTGGAACATCGAACACTTCTCAAACAGGAGATTGCCTCCCTTTTACAAAAACAGGCAATAGAACCAGTCCCCCCACATCACAGAGGTTCAGGGGTCTACTCCCTTTATTTTCTCATTCCAAAAAAGGACGGTACTCTAAGGCCAATATTAGACCTCAGAGTGCTGAACTTGTACATACAGTCCGACCACTTCCATATGGTCACCCTGCAACAGGTCCTCCCACTGCTCCAACAGGGCGATTTCCTTTCCACCCTAGATCTCAAGGACGCCTACTTTCACATCCCCATTCACCCTGCTCACAGGAAATATCTACGGTTTGTGCTGGGTGGTCAACACTACCAGTTCAAAGTCCTCCCATTCGGAGTAACTACAGCACCCAAGGTATTCACAAAGTGCATCGCAGTAGTAGCAGCAGCACACTTACGAAGACAGCACATTCATGTGTTCCCTTATCTGGACGACTGGCTCATAGCAGCCAGCTCGCACATCCACTGTGTTCAACTCACACACAAAATAGTTCAGCTCCTGCACGACTTGGGATTCACAATAAATCTCACCAAGTCACACCTACAACCGTTCCACATACAACAGTATCTGGGCGCTATACTAGATACTTCAAAAGCCATTGCATATCCCAATCCACTCAGGATAAACTCAATACAGGAGCTCATAAAAAGATTTCAACCTCAACACTCACTTCCAGCTCGAGTGTTCATGCAACTGATAGGGATGATGGCCTCTTGCATTTTCATAGTGCCTTACGCAAGACTCCAAATGCGCCCATTACAGGAATGTCTAGTACAACAGTGGAACCAGGCCCAGGGCCAGCTTGCAGATCTGGTGTTGGTGGACAGCCGCACACACCGCTCTCTGCAGTGGTGGAACACACAAAACCTATCCAAGGGGCAGCAGTTGATAGACCCAGTTCCACAGATTGTGCTAACAACGGACGCATCGCTCAGCGGCTGGGGAGCGCATCTCTTAAACTATACCATTCAGGGCATATAGACCCCCTCGGCAAAAATTACTCCACATCAATCACTTGGAGTTACTGGCAATTTTTCTGTCGTTAAAATCATTCCAGGTACATCTAGTACACAAAGCAGTCTTAGTCAGAACAGACAATATGACTGCAATGTACTACATACAAAAACAGGGGGACACACACTCTCTGCAGCTTTCCCGCCTAGCGCAAACCATATGGAGATGGGCCATTCCGCAAAAAATATACCTGTTAGCAGAACACCTACCAGCCGTACACAATCAAATTACGGATCTACTCGGTCGTCAGACACAACAGATTCACGAATGGGAACTTCATCCACAAGTTCTTCATCCATTCTTCCACAAGTGGGGCCACCCAGACATAGATCTGCTCGCCACACACAAACGCAAAATGCCCAAACTTCGCCTCCAGGTATCCACACCCATTGTCCAAAGGCAATGCGATATGGATGAACTGGTCAGGCAAATTTCCGTACGCTTTTCCGCCTCTCCCACTCCTTCCATTAGTGGTTCGAAAGCTCAGACAACATTCGCTCACAATGATCCTGGTTGCTCCAACATGGGCTCGACAACCATGGTTCACAACCCTGCTGGAACTTTCACTAGTCCCACATCAAAAGTTGTACCTTTCTCCACAACTTCTCACACAGAACCATGGACAAATAAGACACCCAAATCCAGCTCAACTGAACCTAGCAATCTGGCTCCTGAGGTCTTAGAGTTTGGATAACTTAACCTACCTCCAGAATGTATGAACATTATTAAGGAGGCTAGACGTCCTACCACTAGAGCCTGCTATGCAGCCAAGTGGAAAAGATTTGTGATCTACTGCAATAACAATGTACTTGATCCTTTAGATGTATCAATTCAAAACATTATTTGTTACCTTTTACATCTACAAAACTGTAACCTGGCATGCACATCCATACGGTTACACCTCGCGGCCATAGCTGCTTACCTACAAAACAGACAACATTTGTCGTTGTTTAAGGTACCTGCGATCAAGGCTTTCATGGAAGGCCTTAAAAGAATAATTCCTCCCAAAACTCCACCAGCTCCTGCGTGGAACCTAAACATTGTCCTTACTAGGCTCATGGGCCCCCCATTTGAACCTCTGCATAGGTGCGAGCTACAGTTTCTTACGTGGAAAGTAGCTTTCCTTGTAGCAATCACATCTCTCAGGAGAGTTAGTGAGCTCCAGGCCTTAACCATACAAGAACCCTTCTTGCAAATACATCACAACAAGGTGATTCTTAGGACAAACCCTAAATTCTTACCTAAAGTCATCTCTCCCTTCCACCTTAACCAATCGGTTGAGCTACCACTCTTTTTCCCTCAACCAGACTCAGTGGCAGAGAGGGCTCTTCATACACTAGATGTCAAAAGAGCTATCCTTTACTACATTGAAAGGACAAAAACTTTCAGGAAAACCAAACAACTTTTCGTAGCCTTCTCACCACCTCATAAGAGCAACCCCATATCAAAATCTGGACTTGCCAGGTGGATTGTTAAATGTATCCAAATATGTTACCTAAAGGTAAAACGTACATTATCTGTGCCTCCTAGAGTGCATTCCACACACAAACTAGGGGCTTCTATGGCATTCTTAGGAAACATCCCTATAGATGACATCTGTAAGGCAGCAACATGGTCTACACCACACACCTTCACAAAGCACTATTGTGTAGATGTGCAGGCAAAACAACAAGCTACTGTGGGCCAGGCTGTACTAAAAACACTTATTCAAACCACTGCAACAGATACAGGTAGCCACCGCTAACAAGATAACTGCTGTGTAGTCTATGCACAAGTATACAATCTACAGCTCGTATGCCTTGAACCGAAAATGCTACTTGCCAGTATGCATCTGTTCTTGGCATGTAGAGCTGTAGATCTGTATACGCCCACCCTCCTCCCCGGTTACCTGTAACTGTTCCAGTATTATCTTACTTGGATATCTACACATGGGCATCTTTTTTCTGTTCTACTACTATTTATATTTCTTTCTAACTCCATCATAACCCTCCATGGCAAAACAATCTGGAGATTGAGTCGATGCCCATGCGCACTATCGTCCTAAGGAGGAGTCCCCTATCTCGTGACCACAAAGACTCTTCCAAGACAAAAACAAACTGCAAACATCCGAGCCCAACACCAGATGGCGATCTATGCACAAGTATACAGATCTACAGCTCTACATGCCAAGAACAGATGCATACTGGTAAGTAGCATTTTCCTTACCATCCGCTGTGGACTGGATGCCGCCGACGCACTTGGCAGGACGATTGCCACGTCAGTAGCCCTTCGACGCTACGCCTGGTTGTGTTCGACTCGTTTTTCCAGGGATGTCCAATACACACTTATGGACATGCTTTTGATGGCCGTCGCCTTTTCGGTGATAAGGCAGACAACGCGCTGGAGCGCTTTAAGGACTCTCGGGCTACGGCCAGGTCCTTGGGCCTCTCCACCACCCGCCCTGCGCAGTCTGCTTTTCGCCCCTTTCGTGCCAAACGCCAGTGGGCGGCAGGATTCGCCATCACCTCCCCCACTGGCGCACCATCATGTCGGACAGGTGGGTTTTGCAAATAGTCCGAAGGGGCTACTCCCTCCACTTCGAGACTGCCCCTCCATCCATGCCACCTCAGTACCATCGCATGTTGGAGGATCACCTGGCCCTTCTCCAACAGGAAGTTTCGGCACTCTTGGCCAAGGGAGCCATCAAGCGCGTTCCTGCCCCAGAAGTAGGTCGTGGTTGCTATTCCCACTACTTTCTGGTGCCCAAGAAGGACAAAGGCCTGCGTCCTATCTTGGATCTCAGGAACGTCAACCACTTCCTCCGTAAGGAGAAGTTCAAAATGTTGACGCTTGCTCAGGTCTTGTCTGCCCTGGACCCTGGAGACTGGATGGTAGCGTTGGACTTGCAGGACGCCTATTTCCACATCCCCTTCCTGCCGGCCCACAGGCGTTACCTGCGGTTCACGGTAGGCCACGAGCATTTTCAGTTTACCGAGCTCCCCTTTGGCCTTACCAGCGCCCCTCGGGTGTTCATGAAAGTGATGGCGGTGGTCGCAGCTCATCTGCGTCGGGCAGGGGTTTCAGTCTTCCCCTACCTCGACGACTGGCTGTTGAAGGCAGGCTCGCCCCAGGCTGTCGTCTTCCACCTTCAGACTACGGCCGACCTCCTGCATTCTCTGAGGTTCTCCATCAACGTGCCGAAGTCGCACCTGACTCCCTCTCAGAAGCTCCTCTTCATCGGAGCGGTTCTGGACACGACGCAGTTTCGGGTTTATTCTCCCGAACAGCGAGTCCGGGATATTCGGGCTATGATTCCGATCTTTCAGCCCCTATCCCGGGTTTCGGTCCGGATGACCCTGAGGCTGCTGGGCCTCATGGCCTCCTGCATCCTGCTGGTCGATCATGCCAGGTGGCATATGCGGGGCTCTGCAGTGAGACCTGAAGTTCCAGTGTGCGCAGCATCAGGGGAATCTGTCCGATTGCGTCCAGATCTTGGAGGGCACTGCACGACAATTGCAGTGGTGGCTCACGAACCAGGATTGGGTCAATGGCAGATCGCTCTCCCGTCCCCAACCAGACCAAACAGTGGTGACAGGCGCATCCCTTCTGGGGTGGGGTGGCCACATGGGAGAGGCGGAGATCAGAGGCCTCTGGTCTCCGGCGGAGTCCGGGCTCCACATCAACCTTCTGGAGCTTCGGGCGATCCGTCTTGCACTCGAAGCCTTCCTTCCCTCTGTCCGGGGGAGAGTAAACCGCCATGTGGTACTGCAACAAACAGGGCGGGGTGGGGTCGTGGACCCTATGTCAAGAGGCCCTCCGCCTCTGGACATGGCTAGAACATCAGGGCATTTCCCTGGTGGTTCAACACCTGGCTGGTTCACTGAACACCAGGGCGGACGAACTCAGCCGCAGGTGCATGATGGATCACGATTGGCGTCTTCACTCTGAGGTAGCGCAAGGTCTCTTTCAGCAGTGGGGAGAGCCTTGGTTAGATCTATTTGCCATCGAAGAGAACGCGCAATGTCAACAATTCTGCACGTTGGAATTTCCAAGGCGGCACTCGCTAGGTGACGCTTTTCGTTGCGAGTGGAGCTGCGGTCTTCTATACGCCTTTCCGCCTATACCACTTCTGCCCAGAGTGCTGAAGATGATCAAGCGCGACCGGGCCCAAGTCATTCTTGTGGCTCCGGATTGGGCACGAAGAGTCTGGTATCCCGAGCTGCTCAATATGGCCAACGATCCTCAGATCAGACTGCCTCTGCGGGAGGATCTTCTGTCGCAGCAGCAGGGGACGGTCCTCCACCCGAACCTGTCCAGCCTCCACCTCCTTGCGTGGAGATTGAGCGGCGGCAGTTGACTTATTTTGACCTGCCTCCCGAAGTCTGTGATGTTATCTTGGCAGCCAGGCGTCCCTCCACTAAGACGGTATACGCCTGCAGATGGAATACATTTGTGGCATGGTGCACAGCAAAGGCTGTGGATCCCCTTTCTGCCCCTCTTTCTGAGGTGCTCTTGTTCCTCCTATCTTGGGCCCAGCAGGGCTCTGCTCTGGGCACTCTTAAGGGCTACCTCTCGGCCATTTCAGCCTTTCTTAGGCTTCCTGATCAGCCTTCTCTTTTCAAGTCCCCTGTTGTAAATAGATTTCTTAAGGGCATTACTCTTCTTTTTCCTCCTGTTCCCTTCGTAATGCCCCAGTGGGACTTGAACTTGGTTCTGACATATTTTATGTGCGCTCCCTTTGAGCCACTACATAACTGTCCTCTCGGACTTATCACTCTGAAAACTGCTTTTCTGGTTGCCATCACCTCAGAGCTTGTAGCTCACTCACCCTGCGCGCAGTCTTCCAAGCCTCCCTTTCTGGCTGTCCATCCGGACAAGGTCGTCCTTAGACCTTGGCCTTCCTTTCTTCCCAAGATGGTTACTTCCTTCCACCTTACCCACCTTCTTTCCGCCTCTGCATCCTTCGAAAGAGGAAGAGGGGCTCCACCTTCTGGATCCAAAACGTGCGCTTTCTTTCTACTTGGATCGCACAAAACAATTCCGGGTGGACGACCAGCTCTTTGTTGGGTACGTGGGTGCTAAGAAAGATCGGGCCATGAACAAAACGGACCATCTCCAGGTGGGTCGTTCTGTGCATCAAAGCCTGCTATTCTTAGGCTAAGAAGGAGCCTCCAGTGGGGCTGCACGCCCATTCCACCAGGGCGACGGTGGCTACTACTGCTTTGAGACGAGGAGTCCCCCTGAATGACAACTGTCAGGCAGCTACGTGGGCATCGTTGCACACGTTTACGAGACACTACTGCCTGGACAATCAAGTCCGGAGAGAAGGCTTCTTTGGCTGTTCTGTTCTCCAGGATTTTCTGGTGTGAACTTGGTTCGCAGACCTACCTCCGGGGTTGGTATTGCTGTGGTATCTATTCTAAGGAAAGGAATCTATAACTAACTGTTACTTTCAGATTAACAAGTTACTTACCTTCGGTAACGATATATCTTTAAGAAACATAGGTTAGTTATAGATTCCTTACCGCCCCACCCATCCTTCCCGTTCTGCGAACTGACTTCTAGGGTTAAGGACATCCTTTCAGGGCCCTAGTTTTGTGCACCAGTGGTCAGTGTCTTGCATGGCTCCGCGCTTCTGGCGTGGAAAGTCGTGTACAGAACTGACAGCGCGCGAGGGCGGCGTCTATGTAGCTACCGCGACGTCATCCCGGCGACGCCGACGACGGACGCAGAGTCGACCTACACCACCTTCCGACTCGCAGTGGTACTGCTGACGAAAAACTTTCCGGATCCAGTCTGACGCCTGGGGGAGATTCCAAGGTAAGGAATCTATAACTAACCTATGTTTCTTACAGATATTTAGTTACCGAAGGTAAGTAACTTGTTAATGAGCAATAGTGGCATACTTATGAACTGATGACGGTAATCTGTTTTCTATCCCAGTGATTGAAAATTACTTAGAAGAAGGAAAGAGTATTTACAGCCACACTCAGTCCCTCCTACTATGTGAAGGCAGCTGGCTCTGTATATACTATACCAAAGTAAGGTATAGTGTGCACAGTCCAGTGGATCCCCAAAGGCTTACAGAGGTTAAAGTAGATAATACCTTACTCTCTATTTGTGGTAGTGTGGGTAAGCAGTAACACTTTCAGACGGTAGTATCTGAAAGAGACACGTTAGTGATAGATTCCTTACCTTAGAATATCCCCAGGCGTCAGGCTGGATCCGGAAAGTTTTGCGTAGCAGTACCCTTGCGCGTCGGTAGGCGGCGTCGTGCGGCTCCGCGTCCGTCGTTGGCGTCGTGATCGCCGGGATGACGTCGCGGGCAGTACTTAGACGCCGCCCCTGCGCGCTGACGTCAGTTCTTCTTTTCCGCGCCAGCAAGCGCAGATCCGGGAAGAGCAGTGCCCTGGTCAATTTTTGACCATACTTTTTGGTGATTTTTTCACTGTTTTTCCATCTTTAAGGTGTCGTAGGGATGCCCGGCTTCAAGCGATGCGGCGCCTGTGCGCGGATGATGTCCGTCACCGACCCGCATTGGGAGTGTCTCTTCTGCCTCGGCCGAGGCCACGACACCGAGTCTTGTCCCGAATGCCAGGCCCTCAACCCGAAAGCTTTGCGAGAGCGGTCTCGAAAGCTCCTCGAGGCCCGGCATTCGGCTCCACGGAGGCCCCGGTCGCGTGAGAGGTCCAGGGGTCGCTCGCGGAGTGCACACCGGTCGTCGGCGTCGAAGTCTTCTTCGTCCGGTAAGTCTAAGCACAAGAAGTCCAAGAAGCATCGTCGCTCTCGGACTTCGCCTCGCCGATCTCGCGACTCGGCTGAGGCCCCTCCCGGCACCGTCCCCGCCCCCGCGGCCCCGGACTTGCCTGTGGAGTCGCCCCGTCATACCCGCCCTTCCCGGGTTCGGGGCGGATCCGGCCAGGTACAGGAGTTCCTGTCGGCCATGGCCCGCCTCTTCGGGCCTTCAGGCCCCTCCGGTGCGCCTTCGGGCCCCGCGGGCCCTGATGGGGTTGCTCCGGCGTCGCCGGCGGCTCCGGCCCCGGCGTCGCCCGGGACTCCAGCCTCGATCCCGGCTCCGGCTTCGGCCCCGGCCTCGATCCCGGCTCCACAACCCCCATCGACGCCGGTCGACCTCACGACACCTCCGCCGGCGCCGATGTCTCCGGTGCCGTTCTCGACGCCGCCCTGGGCTCCGGGCGGCGTCGTCCCCAGTTCCTTCCGGCTCCGGACATGGACCCGGAGCGACGTCGCTCGACGCCGGCTCCGGCGCCGATGGGCCCTTGGGTCCCAAATGTCCCTCCTCCTCCTTATTTTGAACCAGAGGAGGACCAGGAGGACTGGGAGGGGTCTGATGACCCTCTGACTCGCAACTGTCAGTATGATGAGGACTGGACAGAGAGTCTAGGGGAGGCCAGTGGTCTGGATACTTCTCCTGACACTGGCATGCTGTCTCCTCCCGTGGCTACGGAGGAGGGGGCCAATTTTGAGTACGGTGTTGCGTAGGGCTGCTGGGGCCTTACGTCTCCAGCTCCCTACTTTGACGGTCAAGCCTAACATCTTGACAGAGGTGCTTCAGCCGGCAGCCTCCTCTGCGGAGACTGTGCTGCCGTTTAACGACGCCCTCACAGACGTTCTTTTGGGCGCCTGGTCCAAGCCCAACACAGGGGCTCCTGTGGATCGGAACGTGTCACGCCGCCATCGCCCCGCTCCGGGCGACCCCCTGTTTCTTTCTGTCCACCCCACTCCTGAGAGCTTGGTTGTCCAAGCCTCCGCTTCCCAAACCGCCTTCCCTACCGCTCCTCCGGATAGGGAATCCAAACGCCTGGATCAGTTTGGGAAGAAAGGTTTTCTTCCTCCAGTGCTGGCTTGCGGTCCGTTAACACCGCTTGTCTTTTGGGCCGCTATACCCACTCTCTGTGGGATTCGGTGGCGGATGTTTTGCCCCAGTGCCCTGAGGAGGTCCAGGCACTGCTTTCCCGCGCCATTGCGGAAGGAAGGGATGCGGCCAAATACACTATCCGTTGTGGCCTTGACACCGCCGACTCGCTGGGCAGGTCGATTGCAACGACGGTGGCGCTCCGCCGCCACGCCTGGCTGAGAACCACTGGTTTTTCAGGGGATGTCCAGAATACTCTCATGGACATGCCCTTTGATGGAGTCGGTCTTTTTGGGTCCAAAGCAGACCATGCGTTGGAGCGCTTTAAGGACTCACGGGCTACTGCCAAGTCCCTGGGCCTTTCTGCTACACGCCCTCCGCTGCCTTCTGCTTTTCGCCCCTATCGTGGCCACGGTAGGGCGCCCCTTCACGTCAGCAGCCCAGCCACCGGCCCGCGCAGCAGGCGTCTTCGCGTGGCCGAGGACGTGGATTCCGCCGTGGCGGATCGGGCAACCAGCGTGCGGGTCAGGCCACCACCTCCAACCCGTCCGCGGCCTCCAAGCCCTCCTAGTCCCTCCTTTCAGGTGCACGGCACGCCAGTAGGGGCAGGGTCCGCCATCACCTTCCCCACTGGCGCACCATCACCTCGGACAGGTGGGTCTTGGACATTGTCCGAAGGGGCTACTCCCTCCCCTTCGAGACCACCCCCCCAGCCATGCCACCTCAACTCCACCGCATGTCACGGGATCACTTGGTGCTTCTACAGAAGGAAGTCACGGCCCTCTTGACCAAGAGGGCCATCGAGCATGTTCCGACCCCAGAAGTAGGGCGTGGTTGCTACTCCCACTACTTTCTGGTGCCCAAAAGGACAAGGAGGACATGCGTCCTATCTTGGACCTCCGGAACGTCAATCGCTTCCTCCGGAAGGAGAAGTTCAAGATGCTCACCCTAGCTCAGGTCTTGACTGCCCTCGACCCTGGAGACTGGTTGGTAGCGTTGGACTTGCAGGACGCATATTTCCACATCCCCGTCCTGCCGGCCCACCGGCGTTACCTTCGGTTCACGGTAGGCCACGAGCATTTTCAGTTCACCGTGCTCCCCTTTGGCCTTACAAGTGCCCCTCGGGTGTTCACGAAAGTGATGGCGGTGGTCGCGGCTCATCTGCGCCGGGCAGGGGTTTCAGTCTTCCCCTACCTCGACGACTGGCTGCTGAAGGCGGGCTCGTCCCAGGCAGTCGTCTCCCACCTCCAGACTACGGCCGAACTCCTGCACTCGCTGGGGTTCTCCATCAATGTGCCGAAGTCGCATCTGATTCCTTCTCCACAGCTCCTTTTCATCGGAGCAGTTCTGGACACGACGCAGTTTCGGGCCTATCCTCCCGAACGGCGAGTCCGGGATATTCAGGCTATGATTCCGATCTTTCGGCCTTTATCCTGGGTTTCGGTAAGGATGACCCTGAGGCTGCTGGGCCTCATGGCCTCCTGCATCCTGCTGGTCAATCATGCCAGATGGCATATGCGGGCTCTGCAGTGGGACCTGAAGTTCCAGTGGGCGCAGCACCAGGGCAACCTGTCCGATCACGTCCAGATCTCGGAGGGGACTGCAAAACAGTTGCAGTGGTGGCTCTCGAACCGGCAATGGGTCATGGGCAGATCCCTCTCCCTTCCCCAGCCAGAGCATACAGTTGTGACGGACGCGTCCCTTCTGGGATGGGGCGGTCACTTGGGAGAGGCGGAGATCAGAGGCCTCTGGTCTCCGGCGGAGTCCCGGCTCCATATCAACCTTCTGGAGCTCCGGGCGATCCGGCTTGCACTCAAGGCATTCCTTCCCTCTGTCAAAGGGAAGGTAGTGCAGGTGTTCACAGACAACACCACCGCCATGTGGTACTGCAACAAACAGGGCGGGGTGGGGTCTTGGACCCTTTGTCAGGAGGCTCTGCGCCTCTGGACATGGCTGGAACATCAGGGCATGTTCCTGATGGTTCAACACCTGGCAGGTTCTCTGAACGCCAGGGCGGACGAACTCAGCCGCAGGTGCATGATGGATCACGAATGGCGTCTTCACTCGGAAGTGGCGCAAGGACTCTTTCTACAGTGGGGAGAGCCTTGGTTAGATCTATTCGCCACCGAAGAGAACGCGCAATGTCATCAGTTCTGCGCGTTGGAATTTCCAAGGCGGCACTCGCTCGGCGACGCTTTTCGTCGCGAGTGGAGTTGCGGTCTGTTGTACGCCTTTCCGCCTATACCACTTCTACCCAGAGTGTTGAAGAAGATTCGGCACGACCGGGCCCAAGTCATTCTTGTGGCTCCGGACTGGGCTCGAAGAGTTTGGTATCCCGAGCTACTCAATATGAGCATAGATCCCCCGATCCGTCTGCCTCTTCGGGAGGATCTTCTGTCGCAGCAGCAGGGGACTGTCCTCCACCCGAACCTGTCCAGTCTACACCTGCTTGCGTGGAGATTGAGCGGCGGCAGTTGATTCCTTTCGACTTGCCTCCCGAAGTTTGTGATGTGATTCTGGCAGCCAGGCGTCCCTCCACTAAGGTGGTATACGCCTGCAGGTGGAGACAAATTTGTGGCATGGTGCACAGCAAAGGCTGTGGATCCCCTTTCTGCCCCTCTTTCTGAGGTCCTTCTGTTCCTTCTCTCTCTGGCCCAACAGGGTTCTGCCCTGGGTACCATCAAGGGTTATCTTTGTGCTATCTCGGCCTTCCTCAGGCTCCCTGATCAGCCCTCCCTTTTCAAGTCCCCTGTTGTTAACAGGTTCTTAAAGGCATTACTCACCTCTTCCCTCCTGTTCCGTTTGTAATGCCTCAGTGGGACTTGAACTTGGTTCTTACCTTTTTAATGTGCGCTCCCTTTGAGCCTCTGCATAACTGTCCTCTTCGTCTTCTGACTCTAAAGGCAGCCTTTCTGGTGGCCATCACCTCCGCTCGGCGGGTGAGTGAGCTCCAGGCTCTTTCTTGCAAACCTCCCTTTCTGTCTGTTCATCCAGACAAGGTTGTTCTTCGGACGCGTCCGTCCTTCTTGCCAAAGGTGGTTACTGCTTTCCACATTGGGCAGACCATCACTTTGCCCACCTTCTTTCCGCCTCCGCATCCTTCCAGAGAGGAAGAGAGGCTCCACCGTCTGGACCCAAAACGTGCGCTCTCCTTCTATATCGACTGCACAAAACACTTCCGGGTGGATGACCAGCTCTTTGTTGGCTACGTGGGCGCCAAAAAGGTCGGGCGGTGCACAAGAGGACCATCTCCCGCTGGGTTACCTTGTGCATCAAGACCTGCTATTCTTTGGCTAAGAAGGAGCCTCCTGTTGGGCTGCGTGCCCATTCCACCAGGGCAACGGCTGCTACCACGGCCTTGGGCCGCGGTGTTCCGCTGCCGGTTATCTGTCAGGCAGCTACGTGGGCCTCGCTGCACACGTTTACTAAGCATTACTGCCTTGACAGTCAGGTCCGGAGGGACGGCTTCTTTGGCCGTTCTGTCCTCCAGGACTTCCTTGTCTGATCTTTGTTCGCAGACCCACCACCGGGGTTGGTATTGCTGGGGTATCTATTCTAAGGTAAGGAATCTATCACTAACGTGTCTCTTTCAGATGCACAAGTTACTAACTTGTGTAACGATATATCTGTAAGAGACAGTAGTTAGTGATAGATTCCTACCGCCCACCCATCCTCCCCGTTCTGCGAACTGATTTCTAGGGTTAAGGACATCCCTTTCAGGGCCCTAGTATTTTTCAGACACCTGTGTCAGCTTCTTGCATGGCTCTGCGTTCCTGGCGCGGAAAGTCGTGTACAGAACTGACGTCAGCGCGCAGGGGCGGCGTCTAAGTACTGCCCGCGACGTCATCCCGGCGATCACGACGCCAACGACGGACGCGGAGCCGCACGGCGCCGCCTACCGGCGCGCAAGGGTACTGCTACGCAAAACTTTCCGGATCCAGCCTGACGCCTGGGGATATTCTAAGGTAAGGAATCTATCACTAACTACTGTCTCTTACAGATATATCGTTACACAAGTTAGTAACTTGTGCTTTAAGCATTTATTGTACACACTCAGGCAAGAAATGATTTCACACATTCAAAGGTTGAACTCTGGCCAATTGTTTTGTATAAAAATATATCTGCGCTGAATAGTCAGGCCCATGTGTGGGGACACCGGAGATATATATATGTATATATATATATATATATATATGTGTGTGTGTGTGTATGTGTATGTGTGTATATATGTGTATATATATGTATGTATATATTCTTCTTTAGTGTAGATTTTCACCTTCCTTCTGGAAGGCCTGCAAAGACACTTCAGAAAAAGAGACAGATTGTGTAGCCTATTTACCTAGGCTACACTGGCCAGGTTCTTAATCTTGAAGAGAAAAAAGGGGCCAGAATAAACAATTATTCAGAAAATTTTAGTGTCAACCACTATAAATATCTCTCACAAACCCCTTTTTATGATCGAGATGAAAGGAGCAGGAGAAAGTAGCCTCATAGGCTGTCATATGTCTAAAAAAGAACACTTTGCCTTTAAGGAACCAGGCACCACAGGTATCCCATCATGCATCGCAGGTGGCAGCTACTTAAGTTCTTTTTTTCCAACTCCGGCTGACGGGATCCTGGAGCATTGAGCTCGACCGAAATAGTTTTTTTCTTCAAAATTCTTTATTGAATTTGGTTAATTACTGTTTCATTCAACGTCTTTTGTCTCTCCCTGCCTGTTTCTCTATTTTTCTGACAGAAATTACAAGCATTTTGTCAATATAATGCCATCTCTCTTTAACAAGTGCCCAACTTGTGGGAGAAAAAAGGCCAAGACAGACCCTCATGCTGTATGTATAATTTGTCTTCCAGAAGACCATGTTCCTGAGACTTGCCAACACAGCAGGAACTTCACCAGACATACCCTCAAAGACCGAGAGAAGATTCGCCTTCATGGGACGGAGGAGTAAAAAGTCTGCATTTCCAGTCTGAAGGTTGGGACCTCAGGGCATGGAGAGGGTAGTAACTCTACCAGGCCTCTGTTACTGATCTAGCGAGCGTGCCAAGAAGAAAGGGGCTCAAAAACGACATTGGTCGACGTCGAGGACTACGATGTCGAGAGGAGGTACGGCGCCGACCTGCTTGCCCTCGATTCAGCGTTGAGGCCAGGTTTATCGAGGTCGTCCATTGCCTCGTCGACCCACAGGACTCGTTGGACGTCAAAGACTCCATTAAGATCGCAATCGAGGTCCAGGTCACCGTCTAGGCATACGTGAATATAGACGTCGAGGCATACGTGAATATAGACGTCGAGGCATACGTGAATATAGACGTCGAGGCATACGTGAATATAGACGTCGAGGCATACGTGAATATAGACGTCGAGGCATACGTGAATATAGACGTCGAGGCATACGTGAATATAGACGTCGAGGCATACGTGAATATAGACGTCGAGGCATACGTGAATATAGACGTCGAGGCATACGTGAATATAGACGTCGAGGCATACGTGAATATAGACGTCGAGGCATACGTGAATATAGACGTCGAGGCATACGTGAATATAGACGTCGAGGCATACGTGAATATCGACGTCGAGGCATACGTGAATATCGACGTCGAGGCATACGTGAATATCGACGTCGAGGCATACGTGAATATCGACGTCGAGGCATACGTGAATATCGACGTCGAGGCATATGTGAATATCGACGTCGAGGCATACGTGAATATCGACGTCGAGGCATACGTGAATATCGACGTCGAGGCATACGTGAATATCGACGTCGAGGCATACGTGAATATCGACGTCGAGGCATACGTGAATATCGACGTCGAGGCATACGTGAATATCGACGTCGAGGCATACGTGAATATCGACGTCGAGGCATACGTGAATATCGACGTCGAGGCATACGTGAATATCGGCCGTCGAGGCATACGTGAATATCGGCGTCGAGGCATACGCGCGCAGATCGGCGTCGAGGACATCACGGCGCAGATCGACGTCGAGGCATGCGCAGCGCAGATCGGCACGTCGAGGCATCATCGCGACAGAATCGACGTCGAGGCATCTGCGCGCAGATCGACGTCGAGGACATCTGCATGCAGATCGGCGATCGAGGCATACGCGCAGATCGACGTCGAGGCATACGCGCAGATCGACGATCGAGGCATACTGGCGCAGATCGGCCGTCGAGGCATACGCGCAGATCGACGTCGAGAGCATACTGCGCAGATCGACGATCGAGAGCATCTGCGCAGAATCGGACGTCGAGGCATACTGCGCAGATCGGCGTCGAGGCATCACGCGCAGATCGACGTCGAGGCATACGCGCAGATCGGCCGTCGAGGCATACTGGCGCAGATCGACGTCGAGGCATACTGCGCATGAATCGGCGTCGAGGCATCTGCAGCACGAGATCGGCGTCGAGGCATCTGGCGCAGATCGACGTCGAGGACATCTGCGAGATCGACGTCGAGGCATACTGCGCAGAATCGACGTCGAGGCATACGGCGCAGATCGACGTCGAGGCATACGCGCAGATCGACGTCGAGGCATACGCGCAGATCGACGTCGAGGCATACGCGCAGATCGACGTCGAGGCATACTGCGCAGATCGACGCGTCGAGGCATACTGCGCAGAATCGGCGTCGAGGCATACTGCGCAGAATCGACGCGTCGAGGCATACGCGCAGATCGACGTCGAGGCATACGCGCAGATCGACGTCGAGGCATACGCGCAGATCGACGTCGAGGCATACGCGCAGATCGACGTCGAGGCATACGCGCAGATCGACGTCGAGGCATACGCGAAGATCGACGTCGAGGCATACGCGAAGATCGACGTCGAGGCATACGCGAAGATCGACGTCAAGGCATACTCTAAGACATGCAAGTCAACATCGAGGATTGGCGACGTCTCCCAGGCTTGAGGAGACCAGGAAGAAGAGAAAGGCGCATTTGCTCCTCTCCTGACTGAGTATTCCAGAACATACTCCCCGTCCTCTGAGCATCATCCAGCATTGCCTTCAACTCCTACCCCTCCTCCGCCACCTCCACCAAAGTCTCCTCCACCACAAGCTCCAATAACCCCAAGGAGATCAAGGTCTAGATCGCACCATCATTCTAAGCGCCATCACCATCGTCACAGTTCTCAACATACTTCGACTTCTTCTCAATGATCCCATCATCATCATCGTCGTCGTCGTCATCATTCACACTCTCGATCCTCTAATGGTCATTACTCCCCAACACTAACTGACTCTCTACCCCCACGTATTTCACCGGTGGATGATGTCTCCGCTTTTCAAGAAGTTCTAATTAGGGGAGCTACAAAACTAAGTATTCCTTTATCAACTCCGACACAGACATCTGTCATTTTTGAGACCCTGCAACAGAGATCAATAGCTAGGCCCATGTTACCACTGGTGCCAGGCCCCCTTGAACCGGCCATGGAGCTCTTTCTCACTCCAGCCTCCGTCAAGGCAGCGCCTTCTAGGCTTCACAAAAAATATCGTCCTCTAGAGCATGATCCAGCTTTCCTCCGCACTGACCCGACACCTGACTCTGTGATTGTGGTAGCAGCAAGAAAACATGCCGCTACTCCTTCTACAGTCCTCCGGACAAAAAGTCGTAAGTTGGACTCTGTGGGTCGGAAGATGTGTGGGACGGCAGCAATGTCCATGAAAGCAGCTAGCACCACCGCCTTACTAGTCGGGTACGACGGGGCTCTTTGGGAGTCCATGAATCCGTTTATCGACCATCTGCCCAGAGAAAAAAGGGCAGACTTCATGGAGATCCTTAATGGAGGTCTAATGGTTTCAAATCAAATAATTAGTGCGGCAGCAGATTCTTCATTATTAGCCTCTCACGAATACTGCCACGGGATAGCTCTCAGACGACAATCTTGGCTGCGTCTAACATCTCTAAAACCAGAGGCTCGGCAAAGAATTATGAATCTGCCTTTTTCGGGTACTACTCTCTTCGGAGCTCATGCCAACGAGGAAGTGTCAAGAATGAAGGCAGAAATGGAAACTCTCAAGGCAGTCGGCCTAGAGAGGCCCAGAGAACAAAGATAATCTTTTCGGCCTTATCAACACCGTTTCTCTTCTCACAGAGGCCAGTCTTCTTCATGGTATCAAAGCCACCAACAAGGGGGTGCTCAACAACAGCACCAATGGCCCTACCAGTCGTATCAACGACAACAGCCTAGAGGGAGATCTTCCCAGCAACCTGCTCAGGGGGGAAAACAGCCTTCTGGGCTGAAAACCTGAATCACTACTTCCCCCTGTTCTGTTCCCAACTCCAGTGGGGGGAAGCATTTAGTCACTGCCTGGTAGAGTGGCAAAACATAACACAAGACTCCTGGGTGCTGAATATTGTTCGTAATGGATATTGTCTACGGTCCTCCACCTTCCATTCCTCCAAAACCATGCAACTACCATCTTCCTCTGTTACGAGCGGAGGTCAACATCCTTTTACAGAAGTTGGCGGTGGAACCAGTTCCTCCTCAACAGCAAGTAACAGGCATTTATTCCAGATACTTCCTTGTCAAGAAGGACAAAAACTAATTCAGACCCATTCTAGACCTCAAGACAGCCAACAAGTGGATTCGGCGAGAAAAGTTCAGGATGATGGCATTACACCAAATTTATCCCCAATTACATCAAGGGGATTGGCTCTGCTCAATCGACCTACAAGACGCGTACTTTCACATTCCAGTCACCAGAAAGCATTGCAAATTCTTGAAGTTCATGGCAGGACAGGACCAGTACCGGGTCCTCCCATTTGGTCTGAAATCAGCACCCAGAACATTCTCCAAATGCATGGCAGTGGTCGCTGCCCATATCCGGAGACACAGAATATTCGTCTATCCATACCTAGACGATTGGCTCATCAAGGCGTCCTCGGCTCAAGAAGCTCAGCTTCATTACTACTGGGCTTGTGATCTCTTACAGAGACTAGGCCTTCAAATCAATCACAGCAAGTCCATCTCCACCCCAGTACAGAACTTGCACTATCTAGGAGCCTCCATCGACACGCTAAAGGCAAAAGTGTTTCCTTCGGAGGAGAGACGCGTATCAATCCTTCGGAAATGTCAGGGTCTCATGAAAGCTTCGCATCCAACAGTGAGGACAGTATCCTCCCTTCTCGGCTTCATTGTTTACACCGCGGACCTACTTTAACGCAGAGCAGAATACACGCGACACTTCACCGGTCGGAGGGAATCAGCTCGGGTAGACCACAGATTGTTAATACCGGTAAGCGGGCAGTGAGAAGTTTGTTTTGAGGCTTGGATATCTTTACTCACATTCACTAAAAAGCATGCGAACTAAGCTGCTGATGGTTAAGCATGGGTTGAGCAAGCGAACGTTTATTATGAAATGGCTGGTTTTGGATAATCTGCTGCTTGTAAGGATCTCTTTCAGCAATGTTCAATAATTTTATGGCATATTTTTATTATAGATTGTTTTAGACTGATTGTCACCCCTATTGTCACGGATCTTCTACTGAGTAGTAGTACATGAGGTAGGATTGGTAGACAATACATTTTTACTTTCTTCTTGAGAGTGACACACACCGGGTGATTTAAAATGTTAGCTTTCCCACGGTCACTAAGGCATGATTGGTATTTTGCATGAATACCTAAACACAAAACTGATTGTGCATACCAGCAGTCTTGAATTGATCAGGCAAAGCATGCACCAAGAAGTGGAATGAAAAACAATAATGGTTCATGAGAACCTTCAGCACACGAAGGGTTGTTGACCGTATGCGATACTCCATGTATTCTACAATTGTTTAAATATTGACATTTTGTTTGGGGTTTCAGATATGCCCCTGAGGAAGGGACCTTGCTGTCCCGAAATGCATCGGGCATGAAAACGAACAGGACTCAAATATTTTTGTGCAGCGCATAAAATGTTATGTTTTCACGTTTGTCATATTTTGTATCAAAGAAATTCATGTTATAGAGATTTGGTTGTAAGGAACGTGTATGAGGTACTAGCAGTATGGTGCCAAATGCAATGAAATAATGATATACAATGAACAAATAAATGCTTTAGAATGCAGTAACAAGTAGATTGTGTTTTACATTGTGATTAACAAATTTATGAATTTGGTTCAAAGTGAACAGTGCACACCGCATTCAAGTCTGTGTACTTATATGTTACACGTGTGCCATGCCAACAACCCACTGCCCTGGCATAGATCAGTCACCCCTCTAGCTGGGTGCACTATACCAGTGGTGAGGGTACAGGTGCATGAGCCCTGTAGCCATACAGTGTCTAAGTCCATTCTTAGACATTGTAAGTGCAGTGCTGCCATTAAGAGTATATGATGCTGGGAGTTTCACTACGAACTCCACAGCACCATAATGGCTACACTGAAAACCGAGAAGTTTGGTATCAAACTTCTCAGCACATTAAACCCACACTGATGCCAGTGTGGGATTTAATGAAAAATGCACACAGAGGGCATCTTAGAGATGCCCCCTGAAAATTAACCTACCACTAGTGTCCAGGATGAGTGGCTGCTTTCAGCTGCCACCACCAGACATGTTTCTGGACCCCTGGGTCGAGAGCCTGCTGCTCTCTGGGGCCTGAAACCATGCACATCCTGGGACGAGGTGCCAAGCCTCCTCCCCAGGATGGGCAGGGTTCACGAAGGGAAAACTTCAAAGGCTTGCCGCCTTTGTGAGCTTCCCCAGGCCACTTGCTGCTTTCAGCAACTGGTCCCCACTGGTTCTGACCCCCACTTTGGGCGGCAGAACCGGCGGGAAAAACAAGTGAGGAAGAGAGGTGTGACCACCTCTGCCAACTCCACACTTCAGGTGGGTGAGGTGAGGTGAAGCACAACTCTCAGTCCCCGCCATCTTGCAGATGGGGGGACTCAGCCAACCAGGGACAGGCTCATGCCCCCCTCCCACTGGAGGGTGGCATAATAGGAGGTGTACCCACCCCAGGGAAGGGACCCATTGGTCCCAACCTTTTTACCTACCTGTAACGCCCCTAAATCTAGTAATCTGAAAGAAACACGTAGTGATAGATTCCTTACCTTAGAATATCCCCAGGCGTCAGTCTGGATCCGGAAAGTTTTCGTCAGCAGTAGCCCTGCGTGTCGGAAGGTGGCGTTGTGCGACTCCGCGTCCGTCGTAGGCGTGGTGATCGCCGGGATGACTGCGCGGCAGCTACTTAGACGCCGCCCTTGCGCGCTGACGACAGTTTTATTTTTTCGCGCCAGCAAGCGCAGATCCGGAGAGAGTGGTACCCCCAGTCATTTTTTGACTGAGTTTTTGGAGATTTTTGTCTCAGATTTTTTGAGTTGATACGACTCCTGGTGCAGTCAGGGATGCCCGGGTTTTAATCTTGCGAGGACTGTCATCGCATGATGTCAGTGACGGACCCGCACCTCATGTCTCTTCTGCCTGGGGCACGACCACGACCCCAAGTCGTGCCCCGACTGCCGGGCCATGGTGCCGAAGACTTTGCGGGAGCGGTCCCGAAAGCTGCTTGAAGCCCGGCAGTCGGCTCCGCGTCGTCAGAGGTCCCGGTCCAGAGGGAGGTCGAGGGACCGGTCGCGGAGCCGGCCACATCGGAAGCCGTCAGAATCGAAGTCTTCGCACTCTGGGTTAGGTAAGGCGAAGCACAAAAAGAAGTCGAAGAAACGTCCTCGTTCTTCGACTTCTCCTCGCCGGTCGCGCAACTCGGCTGAGGGTGTGGGTGGTGCCACCCCCGCGGCTCCGGCGGAGCCTACGCAGTCGTTGGTGACCTACCCGCCTTTCCCGGGTTCATCGGCGACTCCGGCCCAGGTACAGGAATTCCTGTCCGCTATGGCTCGCCTATTTGTGCTGTCAGGCCCCTCCGGTGTGCCTTCGGGCCCCGCGGGCCCGACTGAGTCTTCGCCCTTTGACGCCAGTGGCTCCGGCCCCGGCGTCGCCGTTGGCTCCAGCCTCGGCGCCGCAGGACTCCCCTGGATTCCGTCGTGGATCCCGGTCGACGCCGGTTGACCTAGTCACACCTCCACCGACTTCAACCCCACCGGCACCACGTTCGACGTCGCCCGGCGCGCTGGACGACGTCGGCCCTGGTTTTAGCCCCGACGTGGATACGGTGCCGGAACGGTGTCGACCGACGCCGATTCCGACACAGTTTGGGAATGTTTCCCTATATCCATCCTCCTCCTTTTCGGCCTGTACAACAGCAAGAGGAGGAAGGGGAGGACTGGGAGGGGTCTGAAGACCCTCTCACAGCTCAATGTGAGTATGACCCGGACTGGGCTGAGGAGCTGGGAGACGCCAGTGGTCTGGACACCTCTCCAGACCTTGGCATGATGTCTCCTCCTACCGTGGCTACGGAGGAGGGCGCTAGTTTTTCTGTGGTGTTGCGTAGGGCTGCTGAGGCACTCCACCTACCTACTGTGGCCGTCAGGACTAACCTGACAGAAGTGCTTCAACCAGCAGTTTTCTCTGCGGAGCCACTGCTGCCCTTTATTGAAGCACTTTCTGACGTTCTTCTGGGCTCCTGGTCCAAGCCCAGCACAGGGGCTCCTGTGGACAGGAACGTAGCCCGATGCCATCGCCCGGCCCCGGGCGACCCCCTTTTCCTCTCTCAACACCCCACCCCTGAGAGCTTGGTTGTCCAAGCCTCTGCTTCCCCAAGCGCATTCCCTTCCGCACCCCCGGATAGGGAATCCAAGAGGCTGGAACAGTACGGAAAGATTTTTTCTTCCGCCAGCCTAGGGCTGCGGTCTGTGAACACCGCATGCCTCTTGGGCCTTATTCGCACTCCTTGTGGGATACGGTAGTGAAGGTGCTGCCTAGCTGTCCGGAGGAGGCCCGGACGGCACTCTCCCAGGCTATTGCTGAGGGGAGAGATGCAGCCAAGTTCACAATCTGTTGTGGCCTTGACACCGCCGACTCGCTAGGCAGGGCGATTTCCACGACAGTGGCGCTCCGCCGCCACGCCTGGCTGAGGACAACTGGCTTTTCGGGGGATGTCCAAAACACTTTGATGGACATGCCCTTCGATGGCATTCGCCTCTTTGGCAACAAGGCAGACATTGCTTTGGAGCGCTTTAAGGACTCACGGGCTACGGCCAAGTCCTTGGGCCTTTCGGCCACGCACCCTCCTCAGACTTCTGCCTTTCGCTCCTTTCGTGCTCGCGGAAGGGACAACCCACCACGTTTGCAGCAAAACCACAGGCCGGCGCAACAGTCCACGCGCGGCCGCGGACGTGGAAACCCCCGCGGCGGTTCAGGGGGCCAGCGGCCGGGTCAGTCTACCTCCACCCCTGCCACCACTGCCTCCAAACCTTCCTAGTCCGACCTTTCAGGCCCATCAAACGCCAGTGGGTGGCAGGCTTCGCCATCCCCTCCCCCACTGGCGCACCATCACGTCGTACAGGTGGGTTTTGCAACTAGTCCGAAGGGGCTACTCCCTCCCCTTCGAGACTACCCCTCCAGCCATGCCACCTCAGTACCACCGCGTGTCGGGGGATCACTTGGCACTTCTCCAGCAGGAAGTTGCGGCCCTCTTGGCCAAGGGGTCCATAGAGTGCGTTCCGACGCCAGAAGTAGGTTGTGGTTGTTATTCTCACTACTTTCTGATTCCAAAGAAGGGCAAGGGCCTGGGTCCTATCTTGCACCTTCGGGACGTCAATCTCATCCTCCGGAAGGAGAAGTTCAAGATGCTCACACTTGCTCAGGTCTTGTCTGCCCTAGACCCACAGGACTGGCTGGTAGCGTTGGACTTGCAGGACGCTTACTTTCATATTCCCATCCTGCCGGCCCACCGCCGTTACCTTTGGTTCACAGTAGGCCACGAGCATTTTCAGTTCACCGTGCTCCCTTTTGGCCTTACCAGCGCCCCTCGGGTGTTCACGAAAGTGATGGCGATGGTCGCAGCTCATCTGCGCAGATCAGGGGTTTCAGTCTTCCCCTATCTCGACATCTGGTTGTTGAAGGCAGGCTCGCCCCAGGCAGTCGTCTCCCACCTCCAGACTACGGCCGAACTGCATATGCTGGGGTTCTCCATCAACGTGCCGAAGTCACACCTGATCCCCTCTCAGAAGCTCCTCTTCATCGGAGCGGTTCTGGACACGGCGCAGTTTCAGGTTTATCCTCCCGAACAGCGAGTCCGGGATATTCGGGCTATCATTCCGATCTTTCAGCCCTTCTCCTGGGTTTCGGTCAGGATGACCCTGAGGCTGCTGGGCCTCATGGCCTCCTGCATCCTGCTGATCAATCATGCCAGGTGGCATATGCGGGCTCTGCAGTGGGACCTGAAGTTCCAGTGGGAGCAGCATCAGGGACACCTGTCCGAGTACGTCCAGATCTCGAAGGGCACTGCACAATTCTTGCATTGGTGACTCACGGACCAACATTGGGTCAGCGGCAAATCCCCCTCTCTTCCCCAACCGGAGCACACAGTGGTGACGGACGCGTCCCTCCTGGGATGGGGCGGCCACATG